>OZ024911.1:41664003-41859284 GCA_964017125.1 Flabesymbios commensalis | reverse complement strand
CCACCTCTTAAACATGTCAAAGACATCAATCAGCAAGATTTGAAAACAGTTATCCTCGATTTTGTCAAATCTGACAATTTTTCACTCACTTGAAGTTGTAGATCGCGTTAGCGAGACACAACTTCACGTGAGTGAAAATACCAATTGAATAACTTTAAAGGTGATCTATCACCCTTTACATGGTATGGATAATTATGTCCTTATATGGGGTGATTGGCTATCATGTGACCTCTCAGAGGGTCACATGATATATAAGGGGTGATAGATCACCTTTAAAGGGTTGGAGGCCATTGAGGATAAGACACCGAGCCTACACTAAACCAACACTCTCCTCGTATCATACACCCGAATCATACTTGGAAAACCACGAAAACATTTCACCTGTTACATTGTAAAGATGCTTATCGTATGGTTTCAAGAAATCTATTAATTTCTTTTTTAAATCAGCAGAAATCTCCACATGTTTTCTCCCTTTATGATCGCCCATACATATCTCTTTTCCTTTCCGATCAATTCTGCAAAAAAATCCTTTCTCTTCATTGAAATGAAAACAGTCTCTTGTGAAATAATGCGTGATTCCTAAAAAATCTTCAACTTTGCGTAGCTCTAGATACGGGTCGTTGATTAACATGTCTCCGTCCAATATTAGTAATTGCCTCCTCGGGAAATATTTTAGCCAATGCGCTATGTAAAACGAATATATTCCAGACTTTATGAAATCAGATTCTTCATTGATATCGCTAGTACCATGTTTAAGGACCATACTTTCAAACGAACTTAAGGATTTATTATCAGTTTTGGCTTGAGCCACTTTTTGTCCGTACATAGATACTGCCCTAACAACAGGGTCACGTAAAATGAGGATCAGCTTCATAGAGCTGTTGAAAATGTGAATTCTCTCAGGAATAGCTGAGTTATATATATAACCAGCAGATTTAGCCAGAGTAATTTGGTTTGGTTCAGATGGAGGCATTATGCTTCGGAGCCATTCCCGGCCTCTGTGGTAATCACCACCAAAGTATTGCATTTCATCACCAAGCTTAGCCACAATGGATGGATGCTGGTTCAAAAAATTTCTCAGTGCACTCGTACCACACTTGGATGCCCCTATTATAATCACACCGGGCACTCGCGGTTTACTGTCAACATTCACACTGACATTAATAGTAATTTGCCTTGTGTGAAGTTTTATATCAAGGTGATGAGCTGATCCATAGATGATCATTATAATAAGCACACCGCAACTAACTCCTGCCACGAACAAGTTTTTAACTGAAACCAACAAAAAGATTATCAAGTACATACACAGACAGAAAGACAGACAGACATATAGAAATACGGCTCAATAAACCGGTCCTATTTTAAAACAAAAAATGGTTAATGACGGGCATACAAATGTTATAATCTGATTTGTGAGTGTTGATTCACAATAGTTGTATGCCAGGCTGATATTGCAGTTTCCATGCCCTAAAAAGAAACAAAATGGTCACCGTATGAATATTATTAATTTTGTGAACCAGTTGTGTTTCATATCTAGAATATTCTTGCATTTTTGTATTGAAATGTACACATTTATATATATTATCGCCGATATATTGTATGACAGCCTTATAATCCAAGATGACTCCCATGAAATTGTATGTAAATCCTCCACCTTTTTGTAACATTCAAGAGACAACATTAACACTCCGGATTTGCATTTGCATCGTCGGTGTAATGATAATATTATTTATTAATAGGTAAGTAAAAAGCTTTACTTCACTTTTCGGCCAGTATGGCCATTTAAGTGAAAATTCCTAGTATTACAATATCCCTTATTGTATAGTTAAAGTAGCAAAGGAAAGACAAAGCTAATCAAAACATGTTCGTACTGAAATATTCAGTTTAAAATGTTTGATATGATAATATGACGATGCTCCTGGCACCTATATGTAACGATTCTGATGACATGTTGTAGCGCCTGCACTACAACACAGTTTAATGAGTATAAGAATGTCAGTATAAAATAATGTAAAATATGAAGTGATTATAAAATGAACGACTTATCAAGTCACTATATCTCCATGAAATTGGAGTGATTGTGTAAAAGCTACAAGTCTAAGTCTAATAATTAAAACATGTAATATAGGTTACATTCCCGAAGGAACTGACTAATAAAACCTGCAGGGGTGTCCCGGAATAGCTCAAATAAGCAATTAAATGCAAAATACTTCCTTCTGATGTGCGCATATTTCGCACAACTGAGAAGGACATGTCTTACAGTGAGACGAGTATTGCAGCACATAGGTCGCAATTCTCCTCTTAATAAATAGCCGTTTGTGAAATAGGCATGGCCAATTCTGGCCCTGCATAAGACAATGTCATCTCTTCGGCGTTTCATTGGTGTAAAAGATCGCTTAATGATTGGTTGTACCTCGAACAATTTGCTGGTGACATTGATGTTCCATTCACCTTGCAAAATGTCATCAAGGTAGACAGAGATGTTGTACTTGAAATCAGTATATGGTATATAATAAAACTGTTTTGTCTTATCCAGGGCAGCCTTGGCCAAAACATCAGCCCGTTCATTGCCCTGTATTCCAATATGGCTGGGTACCCAGCAAAAAAGAATGTCCTTGTGCCCAGACAAGTAGTGACACATATGCAAAATATTGGAAACAATTGGGTTGTTGAGTTGTTGACTCTTAAGAGCCTGCAATGAAGATAGCGAGTCTGTGATGATCATGAACTCCTCGTCACTAGTATCCCAGATGTATTCGATGGCAGCTTCAATAGCTAACAGCTCTGCTGTGCAAATTGAAGCCTCATCGTTAATGCGGCAGCTAAATTCATGATCATCACAGACAAAGGACATAGCTGTCCTCTTGTCTTCCTTTAATCCGTCAGTATACACCTTCCGGTGCCTCGGAAATCTACAAAATAACTCAAGCAACATGCTCTGGAAGACAAGGGGACAAGTGACTCCCTTCCTGAGATCTGAGAGGTTAAAAAGTATATTAGGCTGTTGAAGAAGCCATGGTGGACATTCTGGTGAGCGTACAACGCTAATTGCGTCGAGCTCCACCTCCATGTCCTCCAGATGAGGTTGGAGTCTTATACCCAAAGGAGGTATAGTCCCTGGCTTGTTATTAAACAATCTCTTGTATTCAGGGTTGACAACACACGAGTATGCCGGGTTCTCAGGATTTGCTTTCATTTTCATATAGTATTGCAGGCTCAGCTTCAACCGGCGAGTCTCTAAAGAGGGCTCACCAGTCTCCACCTGAAGATTTTCGATGGGTGATGTTCGAAACAGGCTTGGGGCAAGTACTGGACAATGGTACTCGAGTACAAGTACAAGTACTTGAAAAAATGACGAGTACAAGTACAAGTTCAAGTACTGGATTTTCAAAAGTACTTGAGTACAAGTACAAGTACTTTGAAAAGTACTTGAGTACAAGTACCGAGTACTTTCGTTGTAAACTCTAATTAATTACATGAAATATATTAAATAAATAACTGATTATAATATATGTTACTTCATGTTGATAGGCCTATATGTGACCCGATCTGGCAAAATGAGTTTTACGTGTCGACTCATATTTTCGGAGTTAAGTACGCTACAGAGTTGTGTGATATACAATTTAAAGGTAATTTTGTGTAGGTGCGGGATATCTTATTAACTCCATTATTTAAATATGCGACCTCCGAATCATTTTGTCAGGTCGGGTCACATATAGATATATATATGAGTGGTGAAAATAATATTTTATGGGACAGGCTTTTTTTGATATTTTATGATGCTATGTCCCAGCCAATAGTATAAAATTTTGCATTTTCCAACAAGTGTACAAAGTATTGTATGCTACATGTCGGCCTATTGAAAAAAAAAAGTACATGCCAGTATACAAATTGTCTGTGTCTGAAGCTTCACGCTGCTAAACACGCACTAGCTTAAAAACTTGCAGTAGTCCAAATGAAGGTAAAATGTTGGGCCAGAGCCGCCAACATTTGTAATACACGTTCAAATGAGCCTGAACGCACATTGTGTGATGGAAAGATCAAGGCTATTAAAGGTATACTGATCACAATTCTGCCCTGAAAATCCAAAAGGCAGTATCTGCTTACTTGTAAAGTAAACAGAACTGCCTTTTAGCTTTGCACGGCAGAATTGTTTTGCGATAACAGACACACTTTAGTTGCTGGTGACTGTGATATCAAGACAAATGTATTACCATAATGCATGTATATCCTTACAAGATTCTACGCGGGCATACGCTGATAAATTAACCTAATAATAGTTTAAAAAAATTTATTTGTATGCAATTTGTAGGAGCACCTCACTGTTGTAGGCTATCTCTTTTTTATACTCGGCCCGTCATCACATTTCGGGGACGGAAAGGGTTATAGAAAGCCGCCGCAGGCCTTCAATTGACTCATTATATAACCTCACACCTTTAACCCTTACGCGGCACTAACGTGTTCAATTATATTCTTCTCTAATTTGCAGCTATAATTGCTGATTCAATTTACAGCTTCAAATGACAAACTACATATCCACGATGTTAAAAAATATACAAATAAAAAAAACAATTGTTTGACTTACCTGCTGCTTACTGGTGACCTGACGCAATGTATATATATATTGTACATTTAAGGGTAGTTTAGTTCGCTAGACACCTGACGTCTTGTAAACTTGTGTATAATTTCGTCTACTTTTGTTTTTTGTTGTTTTTAGTATGTACAGCGATCCGAATTTTTTTGTATGAACCGCTTTATGAATGATTTGTAATAATAAAAAATAGTGGTGTACCGCAGTTAAAGGGTGATGTCTGCCGTCTAATTACTTTGGTCATCTTTTGTTTGAACAGCACTGTTATATCATGTGTTAATCCTACGTACTTGCTGGTTATTTCTTGGCCCAATGTCTTGGATATCGGCCCGGCATTGTAAGATCACTGTAGACGTCGCATTGTCGCGGTCGTGTTTTTTTGATACTTACACAACATTGGTACTGAGTTGTATGAGCTACGGCAGTTTTAATATATCCTAGTCCACACCGTGTCTCAACTGCTTTATAAATAAAAATAATAATGCAGATTTATTTCGTACTCGAAGTACATAATACATAGTATACACAAAGAAATTCACACAACAAAATTATACATAGTAATTACATAAAATATAATCCAGCAAAAATGATAAATGTTCTTTACATAAATTTATTACTCTGTGATCTCGAGAGGATATTAACTCTTTAGCATATTGTACAGTAGCTTTGTCGTCATTCGTTAAATTATTATTTATAAATATAACAATTATAAACTACTTGTTCACTCAAGTAACATTATTTGTCAAATGCTGGGGAAATGTCGGCTAAGTGTCTACGCAATTGGGCAAATATTGTGCAAATATTATGCAAATACCGATCGATCGTCCAAACAAACACGATAAAGTCAACGTTCGCCCAACATTATACCACCATTGGTTCAATGCCTCGTGTTTTCTGGGGCTTAGCTGCGAAGAACGAGGTGTCGTGAGTGTGATTTTTAAATCGTGCGACATTATTGTTGAAATCACGCCTACCCTTTCAATGATTACTAGTCCTACCGTATAGTACAGTCCCTTGTAGATGTTCTATAGATATCAACATTTTTTCCTGTTTTCCAAAGAAAAGTCTCTTGTCTTTTTTTTTTAAATAGCTTATTACCTACACGAAGATACTAGTATATACAAGATACTAATAATACTCGTTAAAAGTACTTTCATTTTAAAAAGTACTTGAGTACAAGTACGAGTACAAGTACTTTTCAAAAGTACGAGTACTGAGTACCGAAGAGTACTGCAAAATCGGTACTCGAGTACCAAAGTACCGAAGTACCAAGTACTTCGGCCCCAAGCCTGGTTCGAAAAGCCCCTGAGCATAATCTCAAACCTTGGTTCGCGATTGGATCAAGTACTGCTATGTACGATCGTGTCGCTGAACCATAAACAATACAACCATAATCCAGTTTGGATCTGATGTGAGACCGGTAAATCCTCAGTAAGGTTGTCCGGTCACCACCCCAATCCTTGCTGGATATAACTCGTAGCAATTGTAATGCTTTCCTACACTTATCTTTCATATATTTGATGTGTGGAATAAAACTGAGCTTCTTGTAAAAAAAAGACCAAGAAATTTGACCTGCTCTTCAACAGGAAGCTGTTGTCCATATAGTTTGAGATTAGGCTCAGGCTGTAAGCCATTTCTTTTACAAAAATGTACACATAAAGTTTTTGTGGGAGAAGATTTAAAGCCGTTCTCATCCGCACAAGTCACCAACTTATCGAGGCAACCTTGCAGGCGCCGCTCAATTATTGCCATATTGCTTGACTGGCAGTAAACAGCCAGATCATCAACATATAACGATTTTTCAATATCGTCTGGTAAAGCATCAATTATACTGTTTATTTTAACGGTAAATAGAGTTGGTGAAAGGATACTACCTTGTGGGACACCCTCCTCCTGTGGATTTAGTGAAGAGTGGGTGTTGTCCAAGCGGACTTTAAATTTTCTCCCCTTCAAAAAATTGTCAATGAATAAGGGTAATCTACCCTTCAGGCCCATTTCATGGAGATCTTTCATGATACCACCCTTCCATGTGGTATCATAGGCCTTTTCTAAATCAAAAAATATTCCAACTGTATGTTGATTTTTAACAAAACCTTGACGGATATAAGTCTCCAGTCTGACCAAATGGTCTGTGGAGCTTTTTCCTTTTTGAAAACCACATTGATATTTAGTTATTATGTTATTGTCTTGTAAAAACCATGTGAGACGATGATTGATCATGCGCTCCATGATTTTGCAAAGACAACTTATCAATGCTATTGGCCTATAATTATTAGGATCTGTTCGATCTTTTCCAGGTTTAGGAATCGGGATCACTGTTGCTTCTCTCCATCCATCTGGGAAATCCTGAGATTGCCACAGATCATTCAAGAGTAGAAGCAACAGATCAAGTGATACATCAGGCAAATGTTTCAGAAACTGGTAGTGAATTTCATCAGGGCCAGTTGCCGAATCAGTTGCCTGAGCGATAGATTTAATTAACTCTCGTTTAGAGAAATCAACATTGTACTTTTCGTCATTATCTGACTCAAAGTCCAATGTGTTCTCCTTCTCCTTGTCCCTAATCTTTCGAAATTTTTCCTGATGATGATCTGGCGATGATTTAGCAGCGAAGGATGTCGCCAGCGTTTTTGCAATATCCGTTTTATTGGTTATTGTGTCAAAATCAGTGACAAGGTACTTGATGGTTTTATCTTTCCTCTTGCCACGGATTCTGCGCAGCATTTGCCAAGTATGTTTTGCCGATGTATTATTATTTAGTGTGGAGACATATGCTCTCCAAGATTGCCGCTTGGCTTCACTGATTGTGCGGCGAGCTTTAGCGTAATCTTTCTTATATCCGTCAAGGTTTTGTCTAGTAGGATATTTTTTAAATTTTTGCAAGGATTTTTTCCTTTTGTCTATTGTCTTTCGGCAACCTTCATCGAACCAGGGTTTGTCGATTTTTTTGGGAACTGTCGAGGTTTTGGGTATGCTTTTATCTGCTATATTGTGTAACTTGGCTGTAAAAAGGGCTATAGGGTCATCAACCCCCTCTTCATTCTCAAATTGAGAGATTGTGAAGCTCTCCCCACAAGACTGTTGGAAGGCCTCCCAATCTGCTCCAATGCTGCACTCTTTCTTCAACAATAGAGTTGTTGGTCTCTATAAATATAGGATAATGATCACTGCTACAGAGATCCTCGTTGACCCTCCAAGTGTAATCCAAATATAAATCAGGATCACACAAGGATAGGTCAATGGCTGTTGCAGATCCTGAAGCAGGGTGCAAATAGGTGGTGGTATCATCATTAAAAATGCAGAGGTTTTCCTCTGAGAGGAAGTCTTCTATTATTCTGCCCCGTGGGTTAATGTCCCCACAGCCCCACATTGTGTGGTGCCCGTTAAAATCGCCCAGTAGCATGAAGGGTTTGGGCAATTGTTTTACCAGCTGCCTCAATTCCACAACATCTACTGAGCGGTTTGGCGGTAAATAAACAGAGCATATCGTCATTGGCCTGTGACAGTTTATGTTAACCGCCACAGCCTGTAAATTTGTATTCAACGTGATCTGTTGATGTGGTGTTCCATCCTTTACAAGGATGAAAACCCCCCAGCAGGCCTTCTCATTATTGGCAGGGCCAAAACAATTGTTTTTTGAATAGTTCTTAAAACTTATGTTAGTGTTAGGTTTTAAGTTAGTCTCCTGCAGGAACACAGCTGTTGGGCTGTGCTCCTGCAGAAGAATAGCCAGGTCATTGTAATTTGACCTTAAACCTCGACAGTTCCATTGTATGATTTTGTGGGCCATTATGAATTTGTATGCCTCCCTGGTTTTATCTGTGCTTGGAGTGCAGCGACGGTGTCGGGAGATACAAATACCTCGCTATCGCTGATATCTGCCTCATGTGAACAGTCCATGGATTCAAACCTATTATGTACAGATATGGGATCATCCATGCCCTTTTGCAGCCGACCGATCCCACTGTTATTTGTTTATTGGTTTAACTGTTGTATGCGTGCCTTTCTTTTCTTTTATTGTTTTTTTCTGCAATTTTCGGTTTTGCTGCTATTGGTGGTTTATTTGTTGTTTCCTTTTTCTTATCTTTGATATTTTTAGGCTGAGTTGTGTTATTCTTTGCTTGTTTGGCATCTTGCTTGGCATAATTTGCTAGTATCTTTGAGGCAGTGGGGGTAGCTTTATTATTTGTATTAGGTTTTGCTGAAGGGGCCGCAGCTGTTTTGGTAACATTTGTTGCACCAGCTGCAGACGTGACCTCTGGTAGGTCAGTCTGGCAACCAATCGACACAACCTGTTTAGCCAAAACGCTGGCATATGATGGTTTTCCAGTTACTCCTTCAACAGCTTTACGAGCTTCTGGGAAAGAAATCTTCCGTTCCGTTCGGATACGTTGGATTTCTTTCTCCGTTTTCCATCGGGGGCAATCTCTGGAATAGGCTGTGTGGTTCCCGCCACAGTTGGCACATTTTATTGGATAGGTGCAAGAGGAGTCAGGATGTTCCGTCGATTGACCACAGCGTCCACAGACACGCTCTCTCTTGCAACCTTCCTGATGGTGTCCAAATTGCTGGCACTTGAAACACCTCAAAGGGTGTGGTATGTATAGTTGTATAGGGCATAGCTCAAATCCAACTTTAATATCAGCCGGTGGCTTTGGAAAGTTGAATGTGAGCACCGCTGTATTTAATTTGATTGTATCTCCATTCTTTCTTATTGTAATAATTCTGGCATCGGATATTCCTTGTCTTTTTAATTGTGTTTTAAGTTCTTCATTGGTGGTGTTTTTTATTTTTTGAGTTCGTATGACACCCTTTGAGGTGTTTAAAGTCCTGTGAGGGGAAACCTTCACAGGAATTCCAGCTATTTCTTTGATTGCCAAGAGCTTGGTGGAGTAGGTTTCTCTGTCGACCTCAATTAAGAGGTCGCCAGACCTAAGCCTTTTGATGTTCTTAGGCTCTCCAACCAAGCCCTCTATGCCTTTTTGTATGGCAAATGTTGAGAGTCTGGAGAGGGATTTGTCCTCATCTCCAGACATCATCAACAGGAACCGTGGAAACATGATTTTTGCTTTTTTCATCTCAGTCACAATTTTTGTATACCTTGCAATAAATTCGGCATCTGTGTCATCATCTGATGTATTATTTTGTTCTGCCTTCTTTCTTTTTTTCACTTTGCTGGTGTTGGGCGGGGGTGAAGGATCAACAGCCATATTGGATTAGTATTGTTTCTCATCACCCTGACGCTCCACCCGCCATGGAGCCCTACCAGGGGACAATCTGCCCGCGGTAACCAGCAGGAAGAATTGTCAGAGCTACCAGGGTGATATACTCATAGCAAAAGTACAGCAGTTGCAATAACCGCAGTACACATCATTTCACTTGATTAGCCCATGAGCAACGTGATTTGGTGTTCAGATTCGTGTATATAGTAATGAAAAAGCGCTACCTGTATACATACGTCTTCGCTGATGAGATGAGGCGAAACGATAAATAATAAACGAGTATGAACACCAAATCAACGAGACCAGCCGATTGATCTGGCCGGGCCCACCAGACCACCCGTCTCAATGAGATAAGGGCCAAAGAGGTGTGTTGGGAGTATGGAGTCCGCAGGCTCCTACGCCCTCAACCACCAGGATCCCTTCTCCCACCTATACGGCAAACAGGTTGAGGGTGTGTTTAGCCTTCTGAAAGAAGTTACCAAGAGGACCACGTGGAGGTAACACCCTCCCCCCTATTTATTAATAATGATAACAATGATAATATAATAACAATGATATAATAATAATAATAATAATAATAATAATAATAATAATAATAATAATAATAATAATAATAATAATAATAATAATAATAATAATAATAATAATAATAATAATAATAATAATAATAATAATAATAATAATAATAATAATAATAATAATAATAATAATAATAATAATAATAATAATAATAATAATAATAATAATAATAATAATAATATTAATAATAATAATAATAATAATGATGATGATGATGATGATGATGATGATGATGATGATGATGATGATGATGATGATGATGATGATGATGATGATGATGATGATGATGATGATGATGATGATGATGATGTGATGATGATGATGATGATGATGATGATGATGATGATGATGATGATGATGATGATGATGATGATGATGATGATGATGATGATGATGATGATGATGATGATGATGATGATGATGATGATGATGATGATGATGATGATGATGACGATGACGATGACGATGACGATGACGATGACGATGACGATGACGATGACGATGACGATGATGATGATGATGATACTAGTAATAATAATAATAATTTTATGTGCTGAACATGGTTTTTTTTCATATAATGTACATTCAAGAGACAAAGTAAGGATACGTAACTCTTATGAATTATCACATATCCCTTGTTTCTTGGGCAAATATACAATAAAGGATAACCTGTGGAACTGACTTTTTGGGGTTATAGAGCAAGTAACTGCAAAATATTTCGGTTGATGTGTAGCAGCACATAACATATATCTTGTGAATATAAAAATATTGTTATACAGCTGAAAGACGCTAATCAGTTTCAAATCTTATGTCGTTGGTGGTAGTCATGTTGAGCGGAAAACATCATTGCATTTAAATGTCAAAATTGCTCAGGCACTTTTTAATATAATTTTATTTATCAGTCATTGTTTATGGAAAAGTGTGCATATCTATATTCAAGCATCTAGTCATTCTGTAGTTAATTGGACTTCCCTTCACCAATACAGACTGCTCATATAGATCCTCTTTACAAATCGGACATTGAATAAGATTACTAGAGATACATGTATAAACTATTTTGATTAACATGCCTTGATACTTGTAACATCAATAATTCATTTGTATATTCTTTTATTTTCTTGGTCATTATAGTAGGCCTAGGCGATTCACAGAAATGGAATATGTCTAGGGACAATTTTCAAAGTCAGCTATATAGGACAATAGTAATAATCAGTAATTTCAATATCTTAGAAGATGTAGACACCCATACTATGATTAAAAAAACATTATATTTTCACTGTTTGATATCAACATTCTTTTCTGGTAACTACATCACATAACAGTTTAAAGACACGAGGTGTTGTTTTTCTAACCACAACGAATATATTTCTATGATTTCTACGAAAATTAATTTCTATGATTGCAATAATTTATATGGCAATCCTAAAAATATATTTTTTTTTTCCATATAGACATTGTGATTCGAAATTGATGCAAGATGTACATTGGGCTCTGTACTGCCTATATATATTACTAATATAAAATAATACAAGCATTTACAAGAGACCAAGAACGGGGAGGTAACAAGTCATATCAATATAATAATTTATGTTTCCTGTTCCTCAGAACAAGCTAACATGACTAAAACGAACTGAACGTGGCTTCTCCTAAGTGAATGTGACTTGAAGGGGTCCAATGATAGAACTGATAGATCTGTACACAATTTCATACTTGGTGTGTTGACGTTTGGGGAATTAGGCATTATTTGAATATATGAGCGCCAACAACATTTTTTTCACGTTTAAATGTGTCAAAAAGGACTAAGTTATTGAACTTAGTCGCATGTTAAAATACTGAAATAAATATTTAACTGATGGGGACAGATCAACAAGGTATTTTGAAAGTATCATACGCTGACTCTTATATCGTCAGCCTAAAGCAAAAATGGCCTAACTCAGTTTTTGCTCAAAATGAGTTATTTATACCAAAATGACCACAAAAACACGGCGCATCTTTTCAATTTGGTTGCTAGTACTTAAAATAAAAATTCGATCGTGAATCACGAAAAAACTAAATGGCCTATCTCATAGGGTGAGATAGGCCAGAAATTTTTTATAGCTGATTGAGTTAGGCCAAGGTGTATTTTCATGTCAGTGAGTTAGGCCAAAACTGCATTAGAGAGATAGGCCATTTTTGCATTAATTTTCATGAGTTAGGCCATCTTTGCTTTACAATTAATGAGAGATAGGCCATCTTGGCATTAATTTTAGTAAGTTAGGCCATTTTTGCTTTAAAATCAATGAGATAGGCCAGCATTGTACCAAACCGGTTGGTAGCCTAATATAAGTATAGCTCAGAAATACACAGGGCCCAGTCGGTAATAGCCCCATTAATGGGTGAGATTTTCCATTATATGAAAGTGAGATAAAAATGTTAAAAACAATTTTAACTTGAGTGTTGTTCGGTTGTCTAGGCCTTCTAGCCTACCAAGAAAACCCCCACTCAATTTCACCCGTTGAATTCATGATGCCCGTAACTTATCACAGGATATAAGAGCTAGATCAAGATTAAATTTCATCAAAGTATGCAACTAATTAGATAATATATAGGCCTAATCACCAGGAAATACATTTCCTTAGTATATTTTACTCATATTGCAAGGTGTTATAATTTATCATCATTTTCATCACAAAATGTATGATTTTAAGTTGGATGCCATAATGGAGTTTTGCTTATAAAATCAGATTTGCTGGTGAAAATCTTTCTAGGGTCAAAATCAAACAACTGTGCTGAGGCAACATACTGCAGCTACACTATTTGTGAGAAAAATTACTATCAAACTACTCCGTCTTGCAATAGCTTTCAAAAATCACAGTTATCTTTCACACATCACGAAACGCTCAGAGACGCTCTTATTTTTGCATCTTATAAATGGGTGGGCTTGAATTGGTGACCAAGTATGCAGCATGTAATGTAAGAGAATAAGTTCTGATGATACTCTATGGCTGTACATCACCAAGCAGTGTTACTGCACGAATATCTATAAGTTCCATTAGAAGATTGTGTGTGTTCAGGTACCATCAGATACATGAGATACAAGCACGTTTAGATTTGTCCTCAGAATAAATAGATATAGACTGCTGAACACACCAACCTATGGTCTGTCAATGTATGACAAAGCTCGTGCCTGGATGGGCCGCAGCTTGACATCCCAGCAAACCCAAAACATTTGGATATATCATATGTACAATGTTTGGTCAACGTCGAAGAGAGCCCCTCGACTGGCGCTGATAGTGCTATTTGAATTATCCAATTAAAATAAGTATGTTTACAATACGTTGGCCGACGTTGTACAAATGTTTTGTGTTTGCTGAGAACATTCTCTCGATTATGATATTGACAAGCATGTTTATCGAAGTTTATTTTAAGTAAGTCCTAATTAAATAACTTAGACATAGCCTTTATTTAATCAAAGTTGTGGCATTCTGGCATTACACATAGACCCTACATCTGGTAAACGTAAATTTAGTAACTGAGTACCGCAGTAATCTAACTTGATCTGGATTTGATACTTTAAATGTCTTTCATTTAAAAATATAGAGGTCTCAATCATTTCTATGTGTATTAGTTAAAATAGTTGTCATTTAGGATTTGAGCTCTAAATAATAAATTTATATAAGAAATTTTGTGTAGTTTATATTAAAACTATTGCAACTCAACATTAATTTTCAAGACAATAGTTCAATAGTTAATATAACTTAATGTGATAATGCTACTTGAATACTATTCATAACTCAAAAATAATTTTTAAAAATTATTACAAATACTTGTAATAAAAATACTTTAATTTACCCTGTTCACTACGAGTACCGGCGCAGCGCCGATATAAACAACCTTACCACAGTAGTACGTACGTACGCCTCGATATGCCGGTATGACATGTCTGGTTCATTTGTGGTATTGTAATCGCCAGGCCTACCCAACAAGCACGAGCCTATTCCCCAATATCAGGTTAATATTGAGCCAGCGTTGCAAGGGCGGGACCAGAATTTGTTGAAAGGGGGGCTCGACGTAGGGGGTGGTCTGAGGGCAGTCTCCCAGAAAACCTTACATTTTCAGATGCTCCCTGGGCCTGTACTATTGAAATCTGGCGGGTAGTCCATGTTGAAACATGACACGAAAACTTTCCAGCGTCAACATTTTGCCAAAAAAATTATTTGAAAAATAATACAAATCTGTTGGGAAAAGGGGGCCGGGGCCGTGTACCCCCGCCCATGACTTGATCGTAACATTGGGATTGTATCCCAAGAAAGGTACTCACAACCCCATGTCCAACCTTGAGTCACTTCCCTGGAATAAGGCAATGTTCCAAATATCTTGAAATCACAATTAAATCTGCATTTGCTTGGACGGTATAATTAGTTCACCATGGGGGTTATCAGGTTATTACCCCCTACCCCCTTTTATCATCCTGTTTTCACACTGTATGTGTTCTGGAGTTACCCTGTGTTGATAAGCAATTACCATTAGTCCCGCCTGTAACTCTTATGTCACTGGGATCTTGCCTATCTGAAACTGTAAAAAACTTCAAAAAATGTGATTTTGACAGATTTGACCTTGAAATGACCTTGACAATACTTTGACATGACCTCGGGATTGTACCCCAATTACGGGCAACCCCAATCCATGTCAACCCTAGCATCCAGCTTAGTGCATTATGTTATGTTCCACATTGTTTCACTTCACCTGTTTCCCGGACCATTTGGACCCGTAATAGAGGGTATTTAAAGGCTTACTACCTGTGGTGATATGGTTAACATGCCTAAAATGTATTTGTGATTGACCATTGGTACTATATTTGTTGCAATAACATTGATATGTATACAACAATGCGATTTTATTTAATAGTCCTGCTATTATCTATATCGACGTATGGTTTATTAGGTGGGATATTACAACAAAAACGGCCTATCTCAGACCTATTTACAACCTATTTAATGCAAAAATGGCCTAACTCACTAAAAATGTCCTTGCTGTCATTTTCAAGCTGTATTTATTTATTAAATCAACTTATTTTGATGAAATAAATATACTCTGAAAAAAGTATTATTTTCATGGCTTTTTTAAAGAAACTAGAATGTTTTTCTTGATTATCTCAAAACAACAAAAAATGAGATAGGCCATTTTTGCTTTAGGCCGACGATATTTTAAATCTAATGGTGTATGTAGAAAAAGTGGATCCAAAGTTTTGCCACATTGCATCCATCGAACTAAAGTGTTTGAAAACGTTTGAAATTTCCGATGTCTGCATAATTGTATGGCGTAGGCCTAAATGTAATGTACATATACTAGGCAAAGAATGATCAAATAAATCCATTTGTCAAGAAATATTGCGAAGGTACTCCACAAACATACAAAATAGAATAAACACATTTTCAGATGGCATCCATTTTGTTTTTCATTTTGAAACCTGGATACAACAACATCCAGTCTAGCATAGTTTCATCAAACTACATTTCTCCTTTCTGGTATGATATAAATGAAATTTACTTACGTCTCATAGTGACAATATAGAACAATTTCGATCACGTCTCGCTCCGTTGAAATCCCTGTAAATTAAGAAGAGACATAGCTGTGTTGAATAATTTTGGGTATATATAGTGCAATACAAAGATGTAGTACATGGCATTGTGTTCTCAAACTGTGATCGGATACTTAGGTTAGATATAGATAGAAAATTTATTGATGACGGTATTTCCGTGTGGATTTATGCGTTAAAATGGACAGTACAGTCTATAATACAGTGTATAATATGATAAAATAGAAAATTGTGTAAATATTTGTCCAAGCATTAATGCTTTAAAAAATATTCATACATGTTAATGATTCTGATACATACTGTTAATGATAGATATATATGTTTCCCGCACCAAAACCAGAGATAAAATAATTGCTATAACTATAAAAAGTAGCAAAAAAGCCACTCTAAAAAGTGTCGAAATCAATGGGATATATAAATATATATATATATATATAAAACAATATAAGATGATATGCCGTAGAGCCCTTAGGATATGTTTAAATAATCTAATGCGTAAAAAATATCCAAAAATAGATTATGACAGTTAAATATTTAAGCAATACAAAGAAATATACATACCTAAGATCTATGTGCAAGTATTCAATATTAGCTCTCACTCTCGCTGTAACCACTGCACCAAGTCCCAGTTCTTACATTAATATTACACAATACGCTCTTGCCGCTGACCAATGCTAGATGAACCATGGTAACACGTCAGCTTGGGCTCGCGTTTGCCCCCTCATAACTCGCCCCGCCCCTTGACATGTAATAAGTATTTACTTGTTAAATCCCCAGGGCCATGAGACCACCTGTTAGAATGACACAGCCCTGCATAATCAAAATAGTCATATAATGGCTGGACACGGATTTGTGCACAATTGTACAGAGTTCTCTCCCACTCTTTTAAACTCACATTTTTGCAGCATTTCCCAATGCCAACAACACACACTGTTGGCATTGAAATCCAAATATATTTCCACAATAATTCGTATAAAATTATTTTAAAAATCGACGGCAAACTATCGAACTTGGTACTTCTACTCAATTATAATGATGGTATCAGACCACATGTACCGGGCGATCTAGTATGTGCTATCTACCGACCACAAGCATGCTTTAGAGAACTAAAACAACTTCTCACTACTCTCAAGCTGAAATTAAATGACTGTACGACAGAATTCCTTGTACTCATGAGTCCCCATCAGTTTAGAAAGTATGGCTTACCCGACCTTCAGCTTGGTACAGTACTCATTAAGCCTGCTGTTTCAGTTCGAAATCTTGGAGCTCACAATGGTTAGCTTCATCAACCACAAGATCAAAGTTGCACAATACCACCTGCGACGAATAGGATCAATTAGCAAGTACATCACAGCTGGTATTTGCCACAAATTAGTTGTTGCACTCGTAACATCTAATATTGACTACTGTAACGGACTCTTGGGAGGTCTGGCTGCAAAAGATGTGGACCGTCTTCAGCGGCTCCAGAACCGTGCAGCAAGGCTCGTAACACGCTCGAAGTCTGCAATGCATATAACATCTATCCGCAAAGACTTACACTGGCTGCCCATTCAAGAGAGAATACATTATAAGATCATTGTGACAGTATACAAATGTATCCATAGACTAGCTCCAAACTATCTATCATCTATCCTGACTACCAGAACACGAGACAATCGACTTCGTCAAAAACAGGTGTGCCATGAACTTAACACTCATTCCTGTGCCAAAGTTGTTGGTAAACAGGCGTTTAGTACACGTGCCCCAGAACTTTGAAACAAATTGCCACTGAACATCAGGACAATTCCCACACTGCAATCTTTTAAACAGACATTGAAAACGCACTTATTCCAATCTGCATATAGATTACTCTGATTGTCCCAAGTTTTTAGCCTTGTTTTTAATAAGATACTGAAACTTTTAGCACACATGACTTTTTATTCTGTAAGCGCTGTGATCGGCTATATGCAGCTGGATACAAGCGTCTAAAGAAATACAATAATAATAATAATAATAGTATCAGTTTTGGCGAAAGTCCGCTGGGTTAATGTTGCTCAGCCTTCTTGCGACTAGAGCAGCATCCAACAAATGTCAACAGTGGTCAAATGTTGGCTGCGTCACAAACTTAATTGCATAATTTGATCACAGTCCAGTCGGTTGGTTACCCTAGGGTAGTGGTTAGCACCGCTGCCTTTCACGCCAGAGTTCGGGGTTCGGTTCCCGGTCTCGGCGGTTTGAAAGAAACAAAAATGTTTCTTCCCCATCCACGTGTGAAAGTCAGTATTGTGGGAAGCCTCCGTGACCGAGAGGTCTTACGACTTGAGCAGCATCCAACAAGTGTCAACAGTGGTCGAATGTTGGCTGCGTCACAAACTTAATTGCATAATTTGATCACAGTCCAGTCGGTTGGTTACCCTAGGGTAGTGGTTAGCACCGCTGCCTTTCACGCCAGAGTTCGGGGTTCGGTTCCCGGTCTCGGCGGTTTGAAAGAAACGAAATTGTTTCTTCCCCATCCACGTGTGAAAGTTAGTATTGTGGGGAGCCTCAGTGACCGAGAGGTAGCGTGCTCAGCCTCAGACCGCCAGGGCTCGAATTTCGAATCCTGTGTCTGGAGGACAGTGTCATCTCAATCATCTCACCATCCTCAGGAGGTTCTCCTGGCCCAGTTTAGCCTATATGTGCACAAAGGTGGCCTAAAGCCCGATTCATTTCATTTCCCGGTCTCGGCGGTTTGAAAGAAACGAAATTGTTTCTTCCCCATCCACGTGTGAAAGTTAGTATTGTGGGGAGCCTCCGTGACCGAGAGGTAGCGTGCTCAGCCTCAGACCGCCAGGGCTCGAATTTCGAATCCTGTGTCTGGAGGACAGTGTCATCTCAATCATCTCACCATCCTCAGGAGGTTCTCCTGGCCCAGTTTAGCCTATATGTGCACAAAAGTGGCCTAAAGCCCGATTCATTTCATTTCATTTCATTTCATTTCATTTGGTTACTCGTTATGACTGGGCCACCTAACTCATTTACTTCTATTCGCCGTAGGCCCAGTCACACTGACCGCCATTTTGTTTCCACAGCCAGCTGTGGGAAACGACACTCGCGCCGCTAACAAAAAAACTCGGATGCAATGAAATTGGGACGAATAGTTCAAGTGCCTATGAAAACTAGACCATTTTCAGCAGGAGTAGACTTGTGATCGTAAGAACTATTACATTTAAAAATGGAGGTCACTATGTCAGAGCCTTGAGATGTCATCAGAGTTTCGGTTGGTCTCCCATATGAGGGTTACATTGACCATTTGCGCGTTCGGTATAATTTAAACATGATATAGATGAAAGCCAAAAGCGCCAATTTTGTGTCCCTTGTGATCTAAACACAACTAACCCCTTTGTGCTATATAGCAACGCAACTATCTTAGGAACACCATATATTTCATCATATTGACATATATTATCATATTTCTAAGTGATTATGTATCATTTTCACTATTATTTTTAAACATCATTTATCTGAATAATTGTGAGACATAAACAATTGGATTTCACTAATCCAGGAAATTGTTTTACGTCGTCTACCAAAATGGGGCACGAGTGTTTGACGACCTCGGCCACAGTTACATAACCTGAGCTTGCACGAGGGTATAGTTGGGTCATAGCCTTAGGTCCCGTGACCATAGAGTTCAGTACTACGTTTTTTGGTGGTTTCCTCATCTTTAGGGGTTAAATAAGAAAATTTTCACCTATATACCTCTGAAAAGTGTGGGCGGAATTTTTAGCGGCACTTTTTAGAAGCGGTGACCAACACGAACGATGAAAATTAGAAACCAATTAGATGTGGCTAATCAAATTTTTGTAATGAAAAATTCACATGTGATATGTTTAGGGTCACGGAATGCACTTCTACAATACATTTAACACCCGGATATTCCTTGATACAAAAATCCAATATGGCCGCCATGAAATCGATTTCGTTTTAGTTGTGATTAATCAAGGATGTGAATATGAGCCAAACTGCCACCTGATTATTTTAAAGTCATATTCTGACATTCTAAAATAAAGTCATCACACTACAATATCATAAAATGCCATGACTTTAATACGTAATATCCTAATATCCAAAAGTAATATGTCAATATTCAAATGCCTATAATCCATGATGTTAAAATGCAATGATGATATTTGCAAAAAATTGACCAAATTAAGTTGTTCTATTGATGGACAAACTCTGCCAGCACGCAATATGTTATCAGTTAAATCAGTGTGCTATTTAGAAGTAATTACATTAAATATTCAGCCATATAATTTGACAAGAGCACGAAGACCAGTGATGGTCCCTAGTAGTCCATGGGCCAGATATGAAGGCCCTCCCCCCCCCCCCCTGGGGATTTTTGAAGACAGTGATTTTTGAACACCTATTCAATATCGTCTTGTTTCAACTCAAAATGTCGGGGCATAAAAAATACTGGGTGATTAAACATATACACCCCCTGAATTTTAGGCGGTAAATTTAATTTTATGAAAGTATTTTTTTCAATTGCAGGTATTTATTCCAAAGATTAAACACTAGTTATGTTAGAGCAAAGTGCCCTAAGTTCGTGCACCTAAGCAGTTTATTAAATTTATACAGACATCCACTTATTAAAATAATTTTGTAGCCGGCTGTGTTAATAAAACATATAAATGTGGAACAAAAAACCCGAAATGAGGCCTAATAAAAAAGTGCTTTGGATGACCAGAGAGTAATCAATTTTTCACGTTGGGAATCAAGTACCTAAGTTCGAGTAGGGTATGCCTAAGTTCGATGAAGGTCCTCCATGAGGACCAGAGCCCTTAGAAAGACGAAAAATTGATCAGGCCATGCCACATTTCCAGACTATTTATAGTTTATAGTTAATTTATTCACTTGGATTCACTAACAAGGCAGTAAAAAAAACATAGGGTAGACATTTTTTCATAATTCTAGCTGGATTAGTTTCTGAGATATTACTTGAAACTGGATTTTGCGTAATGGCTGCCTAATTTGCATATTTTATGCTAATTTATTTTTCTGCTCCTAATTAGATATATTTTATTGTATTCGTAGACCATGAAAACCGTATGATAGACACGATTTTTAGGATTCTAACTTTATTAGTTTCTGATATATTGCTTGAAACTGGATTTTCGGTAATGGCTGCCTAATTTGCATATTTTAGCATATTTGGCCTCAACAGCTTGAAAACAAACAACCGAATTTCTATAGGTCCATATCCAGAGACTTCAAAAATAACCACCGTGAAAAATCCCCAGGGGAAAGGGGGGTACGGGTGGCCTACGGTCTACAGGGGCTGCATCTTAATTGAGCTAGATGAAAGTTTCTGGGGTTGTAATAGATCTCAACGGAAAAACAACAATGCGGAGATAAATGGAATTTGACACTGAAAATCAAATCCATATCACTGTTCCTTTAAATATACAACATATTTGAAAAGTTAAAAGTCCCCGGAATAATGTTGATCGCTTTGAAAAAATATGTTGCAATTCAGGTCAACCATAGCACAAGTAATAATACCATATCGCATTTAAAGTATTTTTTGGGAAGAATGTGAAATCGTTCTACAAATATTATGCGGAAGCTACAAAAAGTTAGCTTAATTTCATAGGCTTTTCCTTGCGTTTGTAGCCGCTACTATTTCTATGGTTTTCTTTAGATAATGTTTCATTTTGTAATTTCATCAGACATTCTGTTGGGATACCGGTCAACTCGTACCCATGTCAACTCGGACCCATGTCAACTCGTATCCATGTCAACTCGTACCACCAATAGATGTCAACTCGTACCATAAGTGATGTCAACTCGTACCACCATTAGATGTCAACTCGTACCCAGCAAGGCAAGTATCAGATGGTGGTACGAGTTGACATCTACTGCCACACAATAGATGTCAACTCGTACCCATGTCAACTCGTACCCATGTCAACTCGTACCACTAATAGTCGCTGTCAGCTCGTATCACAAGTTGCCACAAGTGATGTCAGCTCGTACCCGACACGCTGAGTTTCAGATGATGGTACGAGTTGATTTCTCTTACCACACAGCATATGTCAACTCGTACCATCATTAGATGTCAGGTCGTACTAAAGATAATATTCTGGAGGATAAAGAATGTACGTTATACATAACTTGTAACTTTTATTTTAGTGGTCAAATAATACCTGATTAAATTATAGAGCCAGGTATGTCAAATGGGATTAGCCGCAATGGTCGGTTGCTCCCCTCCCAGGCAAAGCCGTTATCAGGGTTATGTTTATTTACGGCGTTGCGTGGTCATAGTGATCACAAGTCAGGAAGGGTGATGGCTATTGTTACAGGGCTGTGACAATTTAAAGCAGCTCCTTGGGATGACATCAATTTTTCGTTTTTAGTTTTGTAATGAAGTAGTGTATCCCCCAGATCATTATTATCTTTTTTTCAGAGTTTTTAGAATTTTAAAATATTTTTTATCAACATTTCTATGAATCCGCTTCAAACCCAAACAAACGTTCTATATACCTAAACACTTGCTAAAGGACGGTTGAATGTTCCTACAGCATTGGGCCACATGTTGATGCCGTCGGCCCAGAGTTGGGCAGACAATCAGTGCTGCAGGTGTATCCCCCCATGTCCTGACTACAATACACCAATTAGCGGAGATTGCTTTGATGTCACCGTCCAAAACGTGGGAATATGTGGTGTAAAGTGCTGTATTTTGCTGACTTGTTTTGTTTACCATGTTCACATGGCAATATGCGACTTAAAAAACTTAGGCTATATAGCTTAGTATAAATTAAATTTTCAAAATTGACAAAATTAAAAATGTCTCATCCCACGGGATCCCTTTAATGCCTCCAGGCAAAAAATGTTTTCAGTTCAAATTTTAAAATGTTGTGTTAAATCTGTGATAGTATATGAATGACTCCGGCACTGAGGTGCGATGTCTTGGGCTTTTCAAAAATAACTTGGATGGCAATGGTAATGGTTAATAAGTTGCTAGGTCCTCATACGACAATTAATGAATCCAAAGCAACTTTGAGATATATATGTTATGTTTTTAGGTGACATTTCATAAACTCCAGGACTGGAAGGGTCAGAGGGATTAGCGCCCTAATTAGTGACAATGCCGTTATGCTTCTGCCTACATACGACGTTACGTAATGTTAAATAGGCAGGGGGGGGGGGCTGGTGACAATTACCATAGACCTCTAACAATTCTCTGCAATTACTGCGATAAGGGTACCAGATTGATCAATCACATGTGAGAAAAAACGGCTTGAGCAATGGTGTGTTTTCATTTCATTGCAATTAGCGACGACACATGCACAATTTGTAGTGAAGTGATTGACCGTTGACTCCCCACAGCTAAGTTGCTGTCAAACGGTCTATTACCATGATCATAGAAGCGTTTCAATTTCAGTTTCTCACTGATCCTACCGACAAGCCAGTTAAAAACGGACATAAAGTGACAAGGATAAAAAGTTGATCCACCTTAGCTGCTATAGGCCTACCTTATGAGGTGACACATTAGAATCAAATAGTTTGCTCTCAAGGAATATTAGCTCCACGTATAGTTGAAATCATAGTTAAAATTTGCTACTTTGTCATCCCGAATTGTCATCTTCATCCTATAGAAGCCGCGAATTGCTGTCGCAATTCTCGACTTGTAGTGGATGAAGTGAGTGAAATATTAAAGAAAACTACCATGTATTGTCAAACCAGTTTCATGGAAATTTTCATTAAAAAACACTTAGTCTTAGGAAAATTAAGTCTGTTTTTAGGGATTTAAAATGATGCTTTAATGCATTGTGAGGGCTTAAAGGGTGAATACGATCTTAAAAGCTCGTATCAATTCATAAACATATCAGTGCATTAAACACAAATAATTCTCAAGTGTTTTTGGTTACATTTATTCTGTTTGTGATACTTAGTGACCCAAAAACTGAACAAATGGGTAATACTATGCGCTCCAAACAGGTTCTTATGTATAACCTACATTCAGTATCCTCCGGAATTAACTTTAGTACGAGTTGACATCTAATGATGGTACGAGTTGACATCTATTAATGGTACGAGTTGACATGGGTACGAGTTGACATCTGTTGTGTGATAAGAGATGTCAACTCGTACCATTATCTGATACCTGCCTTGTTGGGTACGAGTTGACATCACTTGTGGTACGAGTTGACATCCCTTGTGGTACGAGTTGACATTTATTGGTGGTACGAGCTGACATGGGTACGAGTTGACATGGGTACGAGTTGACATGGGGCGAGTTGACATGGGTACGAGCTGACTATCACCCTTCTGTTTAATTTCAATCAAAATGACTAGTTTTTACTGAACGACGTCATACGATATCAATTGCATGTCGTAATCAGGTCAGCGGATGGGAAGATTTTCGCAACTTTTTGAAACGTTCTCTAACGCTCTGCTCAGAAAAGGTTCGTTCTGCTCAGAAAGGTTCTAGTAATAAAATAAGATAACAATTTGAGATTCATTCTGGTCCACAGAGGTAAGTAGATTAAAAATAGCTCAAATCCCCCCCCCCCCCCACACCCATCCCCATCAAACATAGACCAGTAAATACAAGACGTTGGTATAACGCTACATCAATGTTGGTACAATGTCAAGATATGCCGTTTCAAATTTCAGTCATCTTAATTGGCTTTATTTGGAGGGATCACACAACGTATTGATGATTAGTCATTGTTGTGAACCCAGCAGATACGAGACATGCCGGGTCTACGAAGCTGAGTCAACATTAGCCCAGTATCGGGTTACCGTGTCGTGTTTGACGCCACGCTGAATGTGGGCCAGCGTCACAGACGGTGGGCCAACACCAACCCAGCCTTTGTTTTTTATTCGAATAGGCCTAAAAGTCTGAAAAACAAACAAAAGACGGCAAACAGACATACTGGCACCTTAGAGTGGGGTACGCAGCAAGCTTTAGTGCATTCTCCCCACATAGATGTCGCTCAGGTCAGCCCTCTATAATCTCTGAGGTCAGAATGGCTTTAGTGCTGTCTAACGTTGGTCCATTGTCAACCACGTTGGCTCAGATTCAGCCCAATACTGTTTCAACGTCTAGTGTTTGTTGGGTATAATGAAAGGAGATGTCACAACATGTTTATATTTATGCATGTATTTGATCGGATCAATAGTGATATAGATTATTTTCCAACTCAATTCGGTGAACAATGTCAATTTGTTATAGCAGGTGACATGAACGCACGAACTGGCGAGTACTTAGATTATGTGAGTCGTGATGAGCAGCACCATGTACAATTACCAAATGACTATCATGCTGATGACGACTTACCGAACAAAACGTCACGTGACAAAAAGACTCCAGATGAATATGGTCATAAACTTCTTGATCTGTGCAAGTCATGCTCCCTTAGAATTGTTAATGGTAGGGTAGGATCTGATAAGGGCATTGGCAAATTCAAGAGTACGAACTATCGAGGCAGGAGTGTGATAGACTATGCACTATGTACAATTGAAATGTTTAAATATATTAGCGAGTTTGAAGTACAAGACTTGAGTGAGTGGTCAGATCATTGCCTTTTATCATAATCAATCGATACAGACTGTATGACAAGTACCACCACTAACTCGAGTCGTATTTACAAGCTTAAATGGAATTTTGATAAAAAGGAAGAATATATTAAAAGCCTTGTAAATATAATGCATGATATTGAAACCATTACACAATCATTGTCAACTAATTTAAATAAAAAGCAAGTGGATGATACAATAAAAAAGATTACAAAACCAATAAAGGGTGTAGCTGATCCACTATTTGGTAAAACTTTTAAAACAAATGTAGATCATAACACACCGACTCCACCTTACTACACAGACGAGTGTGATTATACGTGCAAGATCTTTCTAGATGCTTTAAATGTTTTTAGACGAGATTCAAGTGACACCAACAGACAAACAATGGTAAATGCTCGATCGGGTTTTAAAAATCTGGCACGAAAATGTAGACGGGAACATGACGCAAATCAAACTGAAAAATTAGAAGAGCTAAATTGGATAATGCTAATGACTATTGGAAATTATTAAAAGGTAAATCAAAACCACAGAAAATACATTCAATATCAGATACGGAATTTTACGATTATTTCGTAAAAATATCTAATCCAGTAATGGGAAATATAAATATTGTAGCAGATGATTTTATTGATAATGTATCATTATATGAAGCTGAATTAGACACATTATATGATGAACTACATACTTTTATAGCAGTAGACGAAGTAACTAAGGCTATTACCCAACTAAATTGTGGAAAGTCAGCAGAGTTGGATTAATCGATTAGCTAATTTTATATCTATAGATGCGAGATTCTCGCCAGTCCATTGTGCTCTGTTTTTAATACAATTTTAGAGCTGGGTTACTTTCCTGCTGAATGGTCAATGGGATAATACCCTTACACAAAAAGGGTGATGTAAACTGTGTTGAAAATTACAGGGGAATAACCTTATTGAGTAATTTTGGAAAACTTTTTACTCGAATATTAAATAACAGGCTTCCTTTTTTGGGCCGATGCTTATGGTGTGTATATTGAAGCTCAATCTGGTTTCGTGCAAACTATAGCACAGTGGATCATATTTTTAATTTGCATGGAGTTATGTCACATTTATTAAACAATAGTAAAAAGGTATACTGTGGGTTTCTCGACTTTCGAAAAGCCTATGATTATATAGATGAAAATTTCTTATGGCATAAATTAATTGGACTCAGTATCAGAGGTAGAATATTTGATGTCATTCAAAGTATATACAGTGTTGTTAAATCTCAGGTTCAAGTCGGAGCAGAAAAAACCGACGAATTTGAATGTTTATTGGGAGTGCGGCAAGGAGAATGTCTGTCACCTTTTTTTTTGGCGATGTATTTGAATGACATCGAAAATACTCTCAAAACTAACAAATTTGAAGGTATTAATATGGGCCTTACGCGGATGTTTATACTTTCATATGCAGATGATGCAGTAATACTGTCAGACAGTAGAGACAATCTACATCATGGTTTAACCATATTAAATGAATACTGTACAAAATGGAAAATCACGTTAAATACAGATAAAACAAAAAATTGTTGTATTTCGAAAAGGAGGTAAGCTTTCAGGTAAAGATAAATAGTATTATGACGGCAAAGACCTAGAAGTCGTGAAACATTTTATATACTTGGGAGCTGTGTTCTCCTCTGGGGGGTTTTTCTTAGAAAATCAAAAAAACTTTAGCAGGACAAGCGCAAAAAACTGTATTTTCACTCATGAAGTTATTAAACAAATTTGATAATGTAACACATGATATATACTGTGATCGTTTTGATAAGATGATTATGCCAATTTTATGTCATGGTAGCGAGGTGTGGGGATTTCTTAAAGGAGAAGCTATTGGACGCTTTCATTTACAATTTTGTAAGCGATTTTTGCATTTAAAATATAACACTGTAAATCATATTGTATACTATGAACTAGGCAGAACAAATATGCAATGTGTAAGATACGTAAGAATTGTTAAATACTGGCTGAAGATTATGAAATATAATGACACTCGATTTACCAAAATTGTATATAATGGACAAGCTATTTTTCAGAATTTTTAATCAGCGTATTCGAGATAATTATGGTCAAAGACTGCATTCCGAACTGCAGAATATGTCAAGGGGAATTTTTTTAAATTGTATTTCATAAACATTTCGTTGCTTCAAAATACCTTGAAATAGTAGGTTAGCTATTGAAAGTGGTCGATGACGTAAACCACACCCGACTCCTGTTGATGAAAGGAAGTGTATTTAATTATTAAAGGAGGGGAGACATCTCCAGTCTTTTGTTCACAAAAAAATAGACCCTTCTAGTTATTCTTTTAGCCCCTTATCACACTTAAATATTAATTAATTATTAATTACATACATGTTATGTGATGATATTGAGGATGATTATCACTTTATTTGTATTTGTCAATTATATAAACAACTGAGAAAGAGGTACATACCTGAATATTATTTGAAAAGACCTAATATGCATAAATTTATAGAGCTCATATCGAATGACGATATTAAAACTGTATGTCGCCTTGCAAATTTTGTTGTTAAAGCTTTTTTAATTCGGAAGTCTCATATGGCTATCTCAACTTGAACTGTTTTGTTTAGTTTCAAATGTTTTTTTTGACAATGTATTGTACTGTTGTTGTGTTTGTACAAGGGCCACAGGCCTATTGCCTAATAAATTACTTACTTACTTACTTACTTCATACGGGGCCACTGGCGACGATGTTGGTCCAACATTAAAACAACATGAGGTCAACGTTTGTTCAATCAACCACTCTCCAGAAATCAGTGTAAAAAGAATCATAATGCTGAGAGTCTTGTAGTTTCGCAATTGAGGATGATTAGGCAGGCCTACAACCCAAGATCTAACATATTTTATGCGGAAGAATTCTGTTCATTTGAACAGATAATCTCTCTCTTACTTGTAGTTTCTCAGATTTTCAAAACATTCCAAAATAGTCCACAAAGGACACATAACAATAATAACTCCGCTTAATACATAGTCTCTATTGCCTAATAAATTACTTACTTACTTACTTACTTCATACGGGGCCACTGGCGACGATGTTGGTCCAACATTAAAACAACATGAGGTCAACGTTTGTTCAATCAACCACTCTCCAGAAATCAGTGTAAAAAGAATCATAATGCTGAGAGTCTTGTAGTTTCGCAATTGGGGATGATTAGGCAGGCCTACAACCCAAGATCTAACATATTTTATGCGGAAGAATTCTGTTCATTTGAACAGATAATCTCTCTCTTACTTGTAGTTTCTCAGATTTTCAAAACATTCCAAAATAGTCCACAAAGGACACATAACAATAATAACTCCGCTTAATACATAGTCTCTATTGCCTAATAAATTACTTACTTACTTACTTACTTCATACGGGGCCACTGGCGACGATGTTGGTCCAACATTAAAACAACATGAGGTCAACGTTTGTTCAATCAACCACTCTCCAGAAATCAGTGTAAAAAGAATCATAATGCTGAGAGTCTTGTAGTTTCGCAATTGGGGATGATTAGGCAGGCCTACAACCCAAGATCTAACATATTTTATGCGGAAGAATTCTGTTCATTTGAACAGATAATCTCTCTCTTACTTGTAGTTTCTCAGATTTTCAAAACATTCCAAAATAGTCCACAAAGGACACATAACAATAATAACTCCGCTTAATACATAGTCTCTATTGTTCACAGGGGCCATTTAATAACATTAATTACAAATTTGTATTGACACTACATCTATTAGCTATCAATCTTTATGGTTATGCTGCTGGAGGGGAGACATCTCCAGTCTTTTGTTCACAAAAAACTAGACCCTTCTAGTTATTCTTTTAGCCCTTTATCACAAGTGAATAATGTTGTCATGGCGGCAGTCGTCATTCAATGACCACCAGCTGGCCTGGGTCAAATACATGAATACACAGACTACTTCGATATACGCAAGACGTCGTCAGTGCTATTTAATCGGAAGTAACAGGGCGACTGGTGAAGGTCATCAGTGGCCGAGACTGGTATGTGGGACATACAGCATCACAAAGTGAAGGTCCCTAATGGCGGCCAGAGTAGGCAGTGAATCATAATAAGCCTGTCCTGCCTCAGACCAAGAATACTGCCCTGCTCAGACTAATAGTGTAAAGGGCCAGTCACATCGACCAGGAGACCACTTAACCAACACCACTTGGAAACAAGAGGATAATGCCAATTTCCAGTCTACTCCCCATCAGTTGTGCTACCGGTCGTGCTTCTGATATCCATGTCAGTTCATATCGGTGGCAGGCGGTCTTGAGTAGCCTATGGTAACCCTTTAACCGCCGGTGCCGCATATATTCGGGTTTTCACTTTTTATTAGCACATAAAGTACCCCCTTTTAAACATGTTAAAGATAAAATGTGACATCAATCAGCAAGATTTGAAAAGAGTTGACCTCCATGTTGTCAAATCTGAATAATTTTCACTCACTTGAAGTTGTGGGTCGCGTCAGCGAGACACAACTTCAAGTGGGTGAAAATTCAGATTGAATAATTTGGCGGTTAAAGGGTTAATGTTCAGTCAATGTATCGACTCAGGGATCTAAGCCCCCTGGAGACCAGTCGGCAGCACCTTTTACCATCGCTTGGATACCAGTTTACATCGTAAATTTCAGATCTAATTGCACTACTGATCTTTATGGTGATGCTATTATTGATCTCTATCAGTAATCTGCCTATTTTATTTGGTTTCGAGTATATTAGGGTAAGTCACCTGATCTTGTAAATGGCTGAAACTTTACTTTTAGTGAATTGCATAATCGCTCTACTTGATGAAACGCAACACGAGCAGCAGTAATATAATTATGTAGGCTTATACACCATTTGCATATGAACTAGACTGCTAGTCGCCTCCAATCAGCGCAGTGGCGTTACAGGCCAGCATTCTAGGCCATGTTTACAAAGACTAAAAGAGCACGTGACGAGGTGGCCAAACGACCTATTTCTGCAGATTTATGAGACAAACTTCAAAACAACAGCGCAGCCCAAATGTGGTATTCTATAATTCTTGGGTGCACATATCATGACATAATCATGATAATAGAACTGCATTAGTTTTTTAATAACCTTGACAGACACATATGTATGATCATATTGAAGATCATATTAAACAAAAGGTGAATAAATAATTAATATAAAGAAATAATTATAAACTTCTATAGCGCCTAAATCCTCGGTGATCCGAGCCCAGAGGCGCTACAAACATATTCGTAATCAGACTCATAGTCCCCAAACCGTTTGCGTTTATCGTCTGGGCCAAGCGGACCACCGAAGCCTGACCTGAAGACATTTTGATAGAATCTCCAAAGACATATCATGATAAATATATCTGGGTATCGTCGGCGTAAAGATGATGTTCGACATTGTGTCTCTGAATTACATAGCTAAGGAGAGGGGGGGGGGGGGGTAGTGTAGAGAGTAAACAGCATTGGGAGACGCCACATGTGACATCAGCTGTACTGGATAAACAATCCAATACCTTCTGTTTACGATCTGACAGGTAAGACACAGCCCACTCAAAAGCGATATCATAAATACCATAGGGCAGGGGGCCTGGTGCAGAGGTTAAATTTGCATACTTTGAAAGCCGGAGATCGTGGGTTCGAAGACCACTCTGGCCTTAAAATTTCATAGAAAAAAATGTTTCTCCCCTACTCACTCGCGAAGATACAATATTGTTGGGAGCCTCCGTGACCGAGAGGTAGCTAGCTCGGCTCAGACCGCCAGGGCTCCAATTTCGTATCCTGTGTCTGGAGGGCAGTGTCATCTCATTCATCTCACCACCCTCAGGATGTTCTATTGGCCAAGTTTATCCTATATGTGCACAAAGGTGACCTAAAACCCTATTCATTTTATTTTATTTACCATCAATACCACACCAAGTTGACAAGAGATCGGTGATACTTCTGTGGTCCATAGTGTCGAAAGCAGCGGACAGATCTAACAGAGTGAGTGCAGTGACACTTTCTTTGTCCATATTTAAAAACAATTCAGAAAATGATTTTATATCAGTAAAGGCTGGGATAGAAGAAAACTGTGTTCTGTGAAGAATATTGTTTGTGAATGAAAAGTTCGGAGCCCATGCGGTCGGTAAACTACTTTTTCTCTAAAATCCGCCAGTAGGATGTGTGCTGGATTCACCGACAAAGAACTTTGTGTACTGAATTATTTCTCATTGCCACTTATTTTGCATTAATTGGCATATCGTCACCCAATTTATTATTGAATGTGATTATATATACGTATCGCCGTTTTGTGTGGACGTGTTATATAGTTTATCGTGGCTTGCGTTAGATATCCATATATGCACCCATAAATGTTTTCTACAAATGGTAGAAAATCTCGCTCGGAGATGTTTCATTTTTTACCTTAGTTTGACTGTATTGAGAGCAAAATGGCTGTCTTAAAGAATAAATTCATATTATTGCAAGTTATAGGCTTATATTCTCAGAATGGCCAGATGGTTGTCAAACTTCTTAACGCTTTGGTAGGCCTGATAGCGAAATACGTGTCCCACTAGACATTACATCACTACATAATAAATATAACGTCTGAACAATCATGCGCCATAGCCAAACATGTCAACTATTGTGCTTAAGTTCAAGTTTTATATGTAGTCATGCATGTCACAGTAAAACCATGGATCGAGATGCTGGTATTATGAAACTATTGAGGTTGAGACGTGGTCCACAATTTCTGATCGTATAAAACTGCATATATAGATATTGGTGGTTTTCCTCACTCTTTGTCACGAGCTCGTTGGATTTAGGAAAATTTTCAATTATTGTAGGACCGAACTTTTATCCGTCCTAGTAAGCGCAACAAAGGCCACGAAGATGTTGACAAACAAACTGATCTCTTGCGCTGGTAAGACGGGACCCCGCCGTCTCATGCGGACGTATCATTATCCAGCAAACACAATACATTTGTACAACGTCAGCCAATATTGTATAAATGTCATACACATGTGTTGTGCCTGCTGATACGGAGTGTTGCAGCACAAACTCAACATGCTGGCCACGTAATCAAGCCACCCATACATCCCCTATTTACGTCTGATCTAGCCAGGTCAAAGGTCACATGTCCGTCCCTCTTATCCATAAGAGGCTGATGTAAATAATGCGCAGGGCGTGGAGCGATCACATAGCGATGAATCTACGACCGCGACACAGCCCAGCCACGACACCGTGTTTAAAATCAACACTATGCTGCACGGCGAACATCAGTATCAGTATCATTAATAATCAATCAATAAGATCAATTATTTACCTAAATCTACCCGATATTTTTGTTACATTTACATTCACAGTGAACAGACTGCTTGCACGAGTTTGCGCGTGAACAGTTTGTCTGATTAAAACAGTTCGGCGTTGCTCACTGTGTGGCGTGTTGTCATTGAACAGTGTGTAGCAGTTGTCTGATTAAAACAGTTCGGCGTTGCTCACTGTGTGGCGTGTTGTTATTAAGAAAGGTGTATAGAAACCACTCAATTGTATTGACATTAAAAGTCCTTAATAGCGAAACGAAATCCAAAAATCTTAATTTTGAAATGTATCATTATTTTATGATGCACACCTGCTTTGCTTGTAGCTACATTTATTTTCTAAAAAATAAAATGATTTTCAAATATGTTTTCATGTAGCGATGGTCATAATTTACTGTCGGATGGCATTCTCCAAGAAAAAAACCCCAAGTAAGTACGCTTCAGTATCGAGTGGCTGAAGATTCTATGCTCCTAAGACATACTGAGCGAGCGGGTACTCTTGACCACTACTGGTTTAAATGCATTATGTGGTTCTCCCGAGCAGTGATGAAGAAACAAGATAAGACCATGGATGTGGCTGCTGCAAATCTTCGTCTTGCAGTGTACACACGAGACGTTGACCCAATACTGGATCAATGTTGGGCCAGCGTCTGTGACGCTGGCCCAGCATTAATCCATCATTGAGATGGTGCTGCCTTAGCAGCAGGACTAAGTCCAGTCGTTTAGGCATTTGACCGCTGTATTTAGGAGATTAATGTTCATCTTATTCCTATTCGGGTCATTGTAAACTAATCCATCAGTCTGACCCAGGAATCCAGTAGAATAAGTGGCTCCCTATCGACTGGACACAGCCCACATAGCCCTCTCAGAGTAGAGAACCAATCTATTTTTACCGTTATAATATCTACATTTAGCTTCACTCTACCCGATAATGTATACGTCATTCAACAAGGTAGATTTGAACTAAATACCAGTTTAAAATATGTATTTCCAGTGTCAAGTGACGTAGAAATAATAAAATTGTAAAATCTGAGGATATCTAATGAAAGTAGTTTCAGTCACATTGATAAATGACCCATAAAAAGTAAGTGGTCATAGGTTATACCTGTCAAATACTGCATACACTCTAAACAGTATAGGTTCTTTAAAAAGAACCCTTCAGTACTATTAGCATGCAACCCCAGGAGAACCCTCTAGGGTTTGCATGGTAATAGTAGGACTACGCAAGGATTCCTTCCAAGAACCTATATTGTTTGGAGTGTACGGTTACATTGTATATAGACTACACTGATTCTGTTTTTTTTTCTTTCAAATATAGTAGTAATTTAAATGTTTAAAAACAGAATCAGACCATAACCGCATACAAAAATACTGGTAATTTATTTATGGTTATAACATTTTTGTATAAGTAGGGGAATTGGTGGATGTGGTAGATCACGATCACTAACAATCAAATTGTTGTATGTGACACCAAAACCACACAGAACAATATAGCAGCTTGGGGACTATATCGTAAACATTGCCATCTCTGTCCTACCAGGTACTCATTCTTACTTGAGTCGAGTGAAGCATTTGAGGGCAAAGTCCAAAGCCTTGCCCAATGACACAAACATCGAAACAATGTCTCAAGGTTGAGAGGGGAGAAACATGATATTTCTCTGAAAACCTGCCTCGAGCAGGTTTTTAGCCCGCACGTCAGGCAGCGGCAATTACAATGTAAATACAAAGCGCCACCCTCTAACCATTACACCACAACCTCTCTAACTAACATACATCATAACTGATGCCATCGTTTGTTTAGGTCAGTTTATTCAGTTTATCCCATATAGAACAGATAGATGAATTAAGCAGTTAAAAACTAATATAATAATCAATTTTACTTTCCAAACAATAATTCAATCTAGGTCGGTTGAGATCTGAAAGATTGATACGTATAATTATAATCATAGAATTTGATATTATATTCCAACGTGTTATTTTCACATCTTTCTTGGCATGTTATATGGCGATAATAATAACAACAAAAAACAGCAGTAAATCTTAAACGATAATGGATTATCTTAGTCAATGCATGTAATCCGTATGGAATCTGGTCTGTTCTTATGCTCCTGTTGTTTAATCCTGAGATATATTTATAGAGAGAGACCCTATTGCAGACTGTCATTATTACAAATCACTAACAGTGAGGCAGCCGAAATAGCCCTCTCAGGCTGGGCGAGACGTGACTTGATCACGAATTACAATATGTCTGTTGCCCACCTTCGGCTCCGATTTCTATTTTCAGATATGGGCGTGTAAATCCCAGCAACCACCAGACGTTCAAGCAGAGTTGGTTTAATACTGGTTCACCGTCTGCGACGGTGGACCAGCATTAACCCAGCATTAGGTCAACGTCTCGTGTTTGTTGTATACATACTGATTTGTGACTTTATTTTATAGTCCCTAGGAATACCTGATCTCAGACTGTGCTCGTCATCATGGAACCACCGTGGTAATCAGTCAGTGCCACTTGGAAAGAGGTCCATGTATTATTTAGCCACAAACAAAGACGAACGTCTGTTTACAAGTCACTCTATTGTTTGAATAAATGCTTCGCCATAAATTACGTGATCTTGCGTCAGACCGACGGTGTACCTAAATATATAGAAACGATTCATAATCAATCGTAAATAAAACGTGATATTCTGATACATTTGCCGGAATCGCTTTAAAATTAATTATTAATTTTCTAGGGCATTTGCATAGGATAAAATTACAAAAGAAGCTACAATGACAAAAAAACCGAAGCCATAAATCTTCAGAAAGGTTTTCTGTCATCATTTTTGCTAGGTTGCCCTAAAATAGAAAAAAGGTTTTTCAGTTACCAACATCATATGATTTTTGAAAGCCAGTTCGGCTTTCAAAAATCATATGATGTTGGTAACTATATTTGTTGATAAAATTATATAGGACACATGTTACCAGTGTAACAATAAATAAGGCTCTAATAAACAAAATGTTTTGGTGCGCTTGCAACGCAAAAACAACCATGATATAAGTGGTAATATTTTTGATGAATGAATGAATGAATGAATGGATGAATGAATGAATGAATGAATGAATGAATGAATGAATGAATGAATGAATGAATGAATGAATATGGATGAATGAATGTACTAATTGATTAAATTTTAGGCCACTTTACTGCACATAAAAGCAAGGCACGCGGAAGCTCTCCATACTCATGATACCTAATATTTACGAGTGAGCTCGGAATTTTTTTTTGTTTCTTTAAAGCTTAAACATCAGAGTGAGCTCGGACATGAGAGGCAATCAGCTTCAACCATTGCAACAGGGCTCCCGTCAGTAGTATTTATGATACATCCTTGGAAATATAATGCATGGTCCTATATGTAGTAGGGCTGATGTCACTTTTAAACCCTTCGTCGTCACTTTCTGAAACGACTGCATGGTTTTGTATTTCTCCATAACGATCCCAGTAATTGAGAGCACTAGAGGTTGTGCTTTCTCCAGGTGCATCTGACAGCTGCTGCAGTCTGCATCACACCCAGAATACACGTCTTTTGGAGGCACCCCATGATTGATCGTGATTGTGATTATAAATCAGTCCCCAATCCCAAATCACTAGTTGGAGTCGTTGAGCTGCACCTCTCCAATGCTGAGCTCATGCAAAGAATAGGCTTACATGTAGATGCATTTCTCGCGGAATGTTTTTGTATGTCAAATAATATTAAATGTCTGTAATCGTTGTACCCAAAGAGCATCGAACCGATTCTATTTTCCCTTGATCTACTATGCAATAAAATTTGGTATATGGCGCCGATGAACCTTGATCGATAAGGCGAGGACTTTTTTTCAGAACCAGCGTATCCTGGTTTCTCGTTCTGGCAGATGATATACGTATCCCTACCACACTCCGAAAATCTACTACTTCGTAGCAACCCTTCTTCTCGAACTAAAAGGCGTTTAAAAAGTAAAGCGTGTAAAAAGTAAAACAATAATTTCTGTGTTTTTACGGCTTGGTCATTATGGATACAGTACTGAATACAAAAAGGTGAGAACCGCTTCCGTTACAATATTGTTCACCTGACTCAAAACTGCCCTGTTCGAAAACAGTATCAAATCTTCATTTGTTACGGTGAGTTCCGTTTTTCTACACTTTTACTGGCGGCAAAACTGTGCCATTGACAGTAATATTATTTATGTTGCAATCATGTCACTAATATCAACCGTTAGAGTCGATTAATGGCATAGAATAAAAAAATAGGCTTACTGAAAAAAAACACAGCTGCAACAAATCGGAGGCAGCAAAAAAAAATTAAATTGGAAGCAATAAGCACGGGCAGCGATGCCACCGGCATAGATTTTTAGATGAGACAGCCCAAGCGCTATGATTATGAGCGTTATCATCAATACCCACTGGGCACACAACTTTGTTGTGACATTGAATCAACGTCGTTGACGTTGATTCAACGTCACAACAACGTCGTGTGCCCAGTGGGTAGCGACATTATTAAAACAGCCGGGGCAGCGACAGAACAAAGCGACACAGCGCCATCAGAACTTGCAGCTGTAGCAGTGATGACAACAACAACAAAACAATGGCAACACCAACTCTAGCTGTATAGCTTCGTCAGAAACATGTCAAAAACAACAGAAACAACAACAGGGACAACGATATCAGCATCTAAAACAACAGAATGAGAAACAGTAGCCTTGAGGAACATGAATATTAGTTGTTTTTTTCAAAGACCTGGCACAGCTGGGAGTGACCTGGTTTTTGTGTAGTTTCATTAAATCTAACTTATTGTCTAATATTTTTCGCGTCGTCCTCGTTGCATTTGCATGCGTCAAAGACAATCAGGTTTGTTAATTAGACTAAGCGATTCTCGTTCCAATCGTTACCATTTGGTCTTAACCCTGTCTCGACAGAGCGCTGTCAGGAACAATCATTAACCATTCTGCTATGTTACTCCGTCTTTTGCACAACAATAATCTGCTCTGCTATAGGGCATTAAAGGGACTGTTTGGGGCGAATTCTTCCAAATTCTTGCCAAACGTTACTTTATCGATTTTTGATGAGTGCCAAGAAAGACATCGCCTTGGGCCACGTAGGAGTAAAATTTTAATCTTAAATTACATAAAGTATTACTCACTCTGAAGTAGCCGAGTGTCTGATCATTATGTGTTTCATAAGTTTAGATTGATTTCCTTCAGAAATGCCTCAATATTATGTAATTTATTGAATTCAAGATTCTTCAATACTATGCCTGCACGATTTTAATCATAACTACAAAATACTTTGTACTTCAATTATAGAAACATACCGTAGCTGCATAAACAATATAACTAATACATAGTTAATTTGATTATTATGTATTGTATACTTTGTGTTTGAAGTGAATGAAAGTAATATGATTAGCCAATGTTGGTCTAATGTTGGGACAGCGTCGTAGACGCTGGCCCAACATTAGACCAACATTGGTTGCTTAAATTAGCAATAATACGATACGATCCCCGAAATATCACATTCAATAATACATATTTAACGTATATCCTAAAAAAAATGTGCATTTATGTGAATACAACAGCTGGAATTGGCAATGTTACGACCCATTGCTAATTATTGTCACTATAAAACCACTTGTTTTGTAACCCGCATGTATTTCCCAATTGTTACATGCTGTTGTATCGCCTCGTATCATGCGACATTGTCATGTTTTCTAGGGAATCAGATATTATTAGTTGGAAACTTTGTCTTTGAAGAAGTCCTGCGAACTCCCACAGATGACAGACTTGTATCACTTGAACAAGATCTAAATGCTCTAAACTACATCTTACAGCTCCTGTTAATGAGGAAATGAGAAGATTCTTCAAAGTAGTAATGCTGCTGCCATATATCGTGTAGGTAAGAAACACGTCTAAATAATACAAGTACAAATTGAAGCATTTCAGTTCTTTTTTTGTCGAAGTTTTTTCGAACACAAGCTTGTAATTGCTACGCAGAAAGATAGGTGCGACTATTCGTTTATTAAGACAAAAATACATTGTAATGTGAGTTGTCTGACTTGATTCATGTTAAATTAACGATTGTTGTGTATACAACAGTTTTTTATCATGGAGAAGTCAGCCAGCTAACATAAGATGCGTTAAGATGTAGTTTTTACTAGAAATCAACACAAACGTGTTAAATAAACGAATAGTCGCACCTGTCTTTGATTAGGTATTAGGCTTCAAAACATTTTAATGAAGTATTTTTTTTAATTTGTGAAGTGTGCTATTCTAAAAACATGTTCTGCTTTTATAGGGTTTGACTAAATACCATTTTTCTCCTTATCTGGCCGTATTACACTGTATATAAAACAAGTAGAGACCGTATTGGACCGAATATGGATCGTATTGGATCCTATCCTAGACCGTATCGACCCGAACCATCCACGAAATAATTACGTATTTAACAGAAAATCTCCGTAAAACTTAACACCTCTTCTGTATCCCTATGTGACCGCTATTCAGACACTAAGTAGTCGTATTGGACCTCGACCGCACAGAACCATAAAGTTCACTATTATAACCCATCTATCACCGCAAATAACCAAACTTATAAAATTAATCAAAAAGCCTCGAAAATCATTTGTTTAAACCTCAGGCCTGGAAAACCCAGAGGTCGGATGGACCGTAAACGGCGACCGTATCTCTCTTTTATCTGTGAGAGCAACATCTGTGAAACAACATGATCCGGACTTATTATAAATCGGTTGTGGTAATTTGTAGTCTTGTGACTCCATGATACCCTATAAACTGAGAATGGTGGATCAAATGATAGAGAAAATGAGCAAGAAAGGAAAGAAGCGAGAAGTAGGCAGTAGACAGTAGAGTGTAGCTGTATGGCGGGCACGGTTGTTTTCTAATTGTGCTGTCAAGAAATAGATTGTAAGAATAAATCACTCCTCTATACGAGATTAACCATCTGGAGCCATGGGCCATAAAATTTACATTTCCAGTCGCTTTAAGTTGTGGATTGCTACCGCGATCCACAACTTCAGACGACTGGAAATTATTTGAATTTTAAGTCACAGATGTATTATTTAGTATCATACATCTGGGAATATTTCAATTTAAAAAAATTGGTAATGAAAATGCTAATAAAACGCAGACAATACACGGTCGACATCAGTGATCTAAGGATAAAACACTGCATCTCCAGAGCTGTGTGACAATACACGGTCGACATCAGTGATCTAAGGATAAAACACTGCATCTCCAGAGCTGTGTGACAATACACGGTCGACATCAGTGATCTAAGGATAAAACACTGCATCTCCAGAGCTGTGTGACAATACACGGTCGACATAAGTGATCTAAGGATAAAACACTGCATCTCCAGAGCTGTGTGACAATACACGGTCGACATCAGTGATCTAAGGATAAAACCCTGCATCTCCAGAGCTGTGTGACAATACACGGTCGACATCAGTGATCTAAGGATAAAACACTGCATCTCCAGAGCTGTGTGACAATACACTGTCGACATCAGTGATCTAAGGATAAAACACTGCATCTCCAGAGCTGTGTGACAATACACGGTCGACATCAGTGATCTAAGGATAAAACACTGCATCTCCAGAGCTGTGTGACAATACACGGTCGACATCAGTGATCTAAGGATAAAACACTGCATCTCCAGAGCTGTGTGACAATACACGGTCGACATCGGTGATCTAAGGATAAAACACTGCATCTCCAGAGCTGTGTGGTGTTAAACCCTTAGCCCTTAACTCTTTAAAACCTCACGAAGCATCAACCCTTTAACCGCCGGTGTCGCATATATTCGGGTTTTTATTTTTTATTAGCACATTAAGTACCACCTTTTAAAAGATAAAATGTGACATCAATCAGCAATATTTGAAAACAGTTTTCCTCCATTTTGTCAAATCTGAATAATTTTCACTCACTTGAAGATGTGGATCGCGTCAGCGAGACACAATTTCAAGTGGGTGAAAATGCAGATTGAATAATTTGGCGGTTAAAGGGTTAAAGCATCATTTTGCATCTCTGAAAAAATGACTCAAACCCTTATACCGAGGGGTTTTAGAACGAACAATTTTTCATGTAACTTTTTTAAAAATAACATTTTTTTCTTTTGTCACATACTTTAAGTCATCTTCATCCACTACAAATCGAGAATTGCGACAGCAATTCGCGGCTTGTAGTGGATGTAGATGACTGTTGTAAATTAAAGCTTCAAAGGGTTAAAACACATTACTGTATAACACGAAAGAATTACAATGCAGTGGGCTTTTTTTTGTGTATCACTCAACACAGGGTTAGATTAACATGGCAAATTATCTGATTATAGGTATAATCTGATAATAAATAGCAAAAACACAATCTAACATAGATAAAACATATCTAACTTAAAGGACAGTCCCGGTCAAAATGTGAGATTATATCAAAGATCGATATATTTACTCATCAACTTAGTTATAAATCTGTCAACACAACAATAGCAGAAGGAAAAACATCGCATCTTCATCGATTTGGGTTTTAAAATAATGATATTAGAAGTCAAGTAACACTCAGATAACTTAACTCAGAGGTAAGCATAATAGCAAAAGCTGTGTTTTGTATGCTGGTGATCAGTGTACATAAAAGTATAACGGATCGTAGCTTTTCAAATGGAAACGATTACAACAGACTCTGTATTGCATAGAATGTTATATAATATACTATAAAAACGGACGGATGTAATATAGTATGCATAATCATAGGCTAAACTTTTCCGCTTTAAGAGTTGACAATAAAAATCCTGCAACACTTAATTGTGTTCACATTACATAATTTAATAATAATAGAAACAAGTAACAATAATGTTTGGACTTGTTTATTTGGCAGCCACTTTGCATTTTGCTGGGTTTTTTTATTATGGCAGCCATTTTGAATTGGAATTTTTTACTTCAAAATTCGGAGTTCAGACTTTAAATTTCATATAGCAGAAGTCCCCAATGAACGTTTTTACTTGTATAAAGATATAGATTTGTTTGTCAAACGGAAGCACATTCAGTAGGCCCAATAGACACATTGACTAGTCTATTTGTTGGCTGAATGTTGTATCACTGTCTGCGACGCTAGCCCAACATTAAAACAACATTGGATCGATGTATCATTTCGATGTTATTTTAATTTTGTAATGTAGAATTTTAAAGGTTTCTGCTTGCTCAAATACTCGCGAACGTGCGTACTTGTGCACTTGCGCAAGTAGTTGCGCAATCACTTGCGCAAGTACTTGCGCAAGCACTTGCGCAAGTAGTTGTGCAAGAACTTACGCACTTGAGCACGTACTTGCGCATTTGCACACACGTACGCAGAGAGAGGGACATGGGCAATGGTTAGAGCGTGGCGCTCTGCCGATGTCGCTGCCTGCCGTGCGGTTTCGAATCCCGCCTGGTGCAGAATTTTCAGAGAAATATCATGTTTCTCCCCTCTCAATCTTTGGACATTGTTGAGATGGTAGGACAGAGATGGCAATGTGTACGATAAGTTCAATGCGCCGAAACGGCTGCAGGACTGTATACTCTACGTGGAGTTGAAATGGCACACGAATGAACAGGTCCAGTGATCAGGGGGTAAGATGTAAAGTCGGATGATAGGTCTTCAGACTTGATATCAGACTATAAACCTGCACTTTACCTTTACTTGTGCTTTTGCGCATGTACTTGCGCACCTACGCACTTGCATACTTGCGCAAGTACTTGCGCACTTACGCATTTGCGCAAGTATTTGTGCACTTAAAACACTTGCGCACTGGGCTTTTGTATTTTTGAAAAGACAGATTTTTTTTAAATGGAAGCACATTCAGTGTGCTGAGACTGCGATGCAGACCGAATAATAATACAACATTGGGTTGACGCTTCGTGTTTGATGGTATTACAACGGTTAATTTAATTGTCAAGTGTAGCTAAGGTTATTAATGTCCATAGTAAACACTCAAGGTTGGTTTCAATGGTGGGCATCGGTCTGCAAGACTGGCCCTGCATTGAAACAGCTTCAGGCAAATGCAATTTGATTATTAATTCTAGCATTTAAAGAGTTAATGGGGCGACCCAGCCTGGATACACAGTGACCGCATTTCATTCATATTCTACTCATACAATTCCTTATGATCCAGAAAATCCTGAATAAATTCGGAAGAACAATAGGAAATTATCAACAAAGATATAGCAATAAACCTCAATACCTAAAGATCATAGTGCCATAGTGGGAATTCCTAAAAAAAATATAGAGCATACAGCCTGACTATCTGAAAAACATTGTGTTAAAACTGTAAGTTGATTGTCTGAAAGCCCAAGGAGAAATAGTACTACAACATAGAAAAATAAAAAAGAGAAAGAACCCAAAGTTAACTCAATAGCCCAATGATAATAATACGGCATTATGTCAGGCTGGAAACCAACAGGCTTTATATTATTTCAAGACTTTACCTTGGAATGGATAATCAATCAATCAATCAATCAATCAATCAATCAATCAATCAATCAATCAATCAATCAATCAATCAATCAATCAATCAATCAATCAATCAATCAATCAATCAATCGATCGATCGATCGATCGATCGATCGATCGATCGATCGATCAATCAATCAATCAATCAATCAATCAATCAATCAATCAATCAATCAATCAATCAATCAATCAATCAATCAATCAATCAATCAATCAATCAATCAATCAATCAATCAATCAATCAATCAATCAATCGATCAATCAATCAATCAATCAATCGATCGATCAATCAATCAATCAATCAATCAATCAATCAATCAATCAATTAATATGGGACTGGTATCAATCAATCAATCAATCAATTAATAGATCAATCAATCAATCAATCAATCAATCAATCAATCAATCAATCAATCAATCAATCAATCAATCAATCAAACAAGATCGATCGATCGATCTCAATCAATCAATCAATCAATCAATCAATCAATCAATCCGTTAATCAATCAATCAATCAATCAATCAATCAATCAATCAATCAATCAATCAATCAATCAATCAATCAATCAATTAATCAATCAATCAATCAATCAATCAATCAATCAATCAATCAATCAATCAATCGATCAATCAATCAATCAATCAATCAATCAATCAATCAATCAATCAATCAATCAATCAATCAATCAATCAATCAATCAATCAATCAATCAATCAATCAATCAATCAATCAATCAATCAATCAATCAATCAATCAATTGATCAATCAATCAATCAATCAATCAATCAAACAATCAGTCAACCAATCAATCGAGAATGCTACCTGTTGGTCATTGAAACCACCCGCAATATTGAATCTTTACGCCGGTGTATTACGCGCCGTGAGAGAAGGTAGTGTTAACAGCTACATCTGTCCTTGACCTTCAAAACCTGCACCATGATGTCAGTAGTCCGGGTATGACAGATCACCTAACATAAGTGCGTCCGATAACAACATGGTTGTGTTCCAGTTAGCGACTTAGGTGAGATCCAGTCTGTCATCCTGGCCTTTCATAGCGCGAGGCCTGTTGACATTAACTGTCTACAGGTCTAGGGTGGTACATTCGGTGTCAACATCACCTAATTTTCACTTTTCCTTTATCACACGTCCCGAAGTTGTAGGATAATAAAAAAGACTGCATAGGCCTCTGTGGCCCGATCTGGCAAATAGAGTCGTATGTCGCAGTTTGACCAACGATGCTTAAATTACCTTGATTTCGCTTATTATTCAGGACAAGCAGGAGGCGTGTAATGTAACTATTTGCGATCCAGTTGGAATGTGAATCTATTCTTTATCATAGTTACTTCGGCTTAATTCTTGATGATTCGTACATATTTCGAAGGATTGCTTTCCTCTGCTTTAGAAATGCTGTTTGCGTGGTGCCACATATGCCTACCATATGGCTAGATATTTTTTCAGGCTCAGTTGACATGTGAGGGTACTGTAGGTCACTCACCAGGTCCCGGATGAATCATTCCCGCTCTATTGAAACACCGCCTCAGCACGCAAGTCACGTGATCAGCGCACCATACATGCCCTATTTACGCTGATCTCGCCAGGTGAAAGGTTCCGTCCGTCCCTCCTGTCCATAAAAATCCTAATAAATAATGAGAAGGGTGTAGAGTATTCACAAAGCAAGAATGTCTATATTCCTGGCCGTTATAACAGTTATTGTGTATTTTAGGACCAAAATTTGTCCTCAAAACAGAATACAATACGCGTGACGCAATAATATTGTATTCTGTCTCATTTAATGACCCTCAGACTGACTTTAGCAGTTAGCAGTTGTTTAGCATGCCTGAAATGTTGGGAAAATAGGGAACGGGTTAGACGGCAGACACCAATGTGGAAAAAGTTTGGTCAGCAACTTCTCAGTGTGTGTGTATGTGGGGGGGGGGGATAAATACAAATGATTTTAAGGTACACATCGCCGCTTGTGCATGATATGATGCCAATCCCAGCCCATCCCCCACACACTGTCATAGATAGTCGGAAAACGCAGCGTAGGTTTAATTAATGCTGGGACAGAGTTATGCACTGCATTGCAACATTGGATTGTCGTCTCATGATATTCAGATGCACCACCATCGTCCGACATCGCATGCTGCCCTTATAAAATGTTTGTAGACAATCAGAACACGTTTCACGCTAAGAAATGAAATACGCAATGGCAGGGGTCTATTTTCAAGGCTGCTATAGTAATACTGAACGAGGGTACTATTTCTGTACGCTGTCGTTGTTTAAGGCTTTATGTGGCTCTCTTGGGCAATAATGGAGAAATTAGATAACATCCCAGATGCTGCTACTGCTGCGTCATTTACTGGTGCTCTTGCATTTATTAGCTCTGCCATTGCCCAGCAGGCACAATACGTTGGCCCTATGTTGATCCAAACGTTGGTCCACCGTGTACGACGCTGGCCCAACATTGAATCAACATAAGGCCTGCTGTCACTGCGCAGTCTCTCTTACTGGTATTCCTGCTTTTATTGACTGACTATTTTATCTGACTGACCACTGTATCAGGGAGTGTATTTCTCTGCTGGTCATGCTCCACCAAACACCAGACGTTCATCCAATGTTGGTTCAATGTCGGGCAAGCGTCGCAGACGTTGGTCTAACATTCTACCAACATTGGGTGAACGTCTCGTGTTTGCTGGAGCAAACGATCTCAACAATAGTCATTATTATTTTGTATCTCCTTCAGCCAGCTTTGCCATGTTTGCTGCCCCCCTGCAAAAGCAAGCAGTATTAACTGCTTATATATTCACACATACGCACTTATTACTACTACGTTTAGTGTATAATCATGCTATCATTATGCTGTGACGAAATAAAAGTCGAGTTGTTTCTGAACACACATCCAGATTACTGTCTGTGAACATTTTTTTGTGATTAATCTTTATATCTTATCAATAGCAATTTAAATCGTGTGTTTTAATGGTGAAACATGTCTTCGACCAGACACGTGTAAAAAATGACCTTTATTGCGCTCAATTTGAATAATCTTTACTAACGCTCCACAACTTTGCACGGGTACAAACATTGAGGAGGTAGCTTGGTGATGAACTAGTATGCAATGTAAAATATTTAACTGTTCTTATATTTACGTAATGATACATCTAAGGTACTATAAGGGTAAAGCTAAAAACAAGCATTTCATACAATAACCACTGTGAACTTATTGCACGTAGATCATAGTGCATCCAGACCCTTATAAATATTGTACTAAAGTAAGCCTATTTTTGCGGATAGCGTAATGCGATATACGATCCACATTGATTAAGTTAATAGACATGGCTCTCTAGAGAGGATGTCATTGGTAATGTTATATACGATACCCTTAGTAAGTGAGAGAGGACTGGTTTCCTCTCGGACGTCGCCGCAATCTGTGACTACAGGTCGCCTCCTAAGACGTCCCTCTTCAACAGAAAAGGATTATTGAGTCCCACCGGAGCGACCCCTGCAAGATTAATTTTATGAAATGAAAATGTTAACCACGATTACTTCACCAGCATGACTGTACTTTACTAGTATGACTGTAAAGGCTTAAGAAAGAGACCCATTCGATGTATCCGCCTTACGTACATAAACAAGAATAAATGTCCACATGTCACGGAAATATCCGCAACGATGCTATTTTCAACGTTGAAATATATATAATATACAATATATGATATGATGATCTGATATGATGGATACATCAAGACAATTTTCAACCATTCGACCAAAAAGCTTGGCATCCTTCATTGACAGTGTGATTGTGGAAGGGTGCCCCTAGGTACCAAATTCTATCAGCAAGCCATTGTCAAAACAGGAGGGGGACTCCCGAATACTTTGCTAGTTGTTTTTTCGATTTATCTGCAGCAGAACAGCAATAAACGCATACTTTTCAAATGAGTATACTTTTATCGGTCAGAAGGGTACATGAGTGCAGGCTGTTAAAAATAAAAATACAAAACATAATAATAATCAACAGAAAAACAGATACAATAACAACAGCCAAGACATCAGCAACGACCTCAACAGTAACCATGGTAACATCAACACAACTAACAATAAAACAAGGAGAGTAATAGTAAAAATCACACTAGCAGCAACATAAACAACCATTAAACAAATTAGTTGGGCCGAGCTGACGGAGATTGTCCATTGTATCGGTATTATTCTGAAAAAAAACAACAACAACGATCCAGGTAACGACCATGATGACGGTTAAAATCTAGAGAAGAAGTGGGAAGTGAACAGGTATGTTTAGGATCTCAATCAAATGTGATCATTGACTGGAACCAGTCACATCACGAGGTACCGCGACTTCTAATCACACCCTTTTTCTTTGATCACAGAGATCAACTATTCTGTGATTCACCCACATAAAGCACTGAATCAAATGCAAAGTCTGTCAGATGACAACATTAGCAAAGCAACACCCGTTACTCCTGTGTCATATTATTATATGGGTGGAATATATTACGTGCACAGGCCAAAACAGTGTTGCGTCTGCAATAAAAGACACTACAGAGTTTGTAGCAGTTACTTATATTCCTTATTCTTTCCAATAAGAAATAAGTAGATGTTACTTATCCCTTTTTGAATTTAAGGGAACTGAGAACTGCGAATCAGGAATAAGTAACTAACTTTATAGTCGTTACTACGCGAAGTTGGGCGGGGGCCCTAGGGTAGTGGTTAGCACCGCTGCCCCTCACGCCAGAGTTCGGGGCTCGGTTCTCGGTCTCGGCGGTTTGAAAGAAACAAAAAATGTTTCTTCCCCATCCACGTGTGAAAGTCAGTATTGTGGGGAACCTCCGAGGCCCAGAGGTAGCGTGCTTGGCCTCAGACCGCCAGGGCTCGAATTTCGAATCTTCCTCAGAAAGTTCTCTTGACCCAGTTTAGCCTATATGTGCACAAAGGTGGCCTAAAGCCCGATTCATTTCATTTTACTACGCGAAGTTGTAGGATCTTCACGAAATGCATTCACCGTGAGGATGTGTTTTATCACGAACACTCAAGTATATCATGTAGTAAGTCTAAAGTGATAACCGTGATTATGTTTTTGACGTCAAAGTACTGAGCGAAAATGTTAAATCGAACATGCAGGAAAGAAGAAATGACACTACTAGTTAGGCAGCACAGTGCCTCTAACACCCACCAGATAAGGAAGCAGACAGAGTATGGATTGGACAGGAAGCAACGCAAGAATGCGGCTTGTCAGGATGTATTTCCCATCAGTTATTGCCCTCTAGGGCGGGGGCCCTAGGGTAGTGGTTAGCACCGCTGCCTTTCACGACAGAGTTCGGGTTTCGGTTCCCAGTCTCGGCGGTTTGAAAGAAACAAAAAATGTTTCTTCCCCATCCACGTGTGACAGTCAGTATTGTGGGGAGCCTCCGTGACCGAAAGGTAGCGTGCTCGGCCTCAGACCGCCAGGGCTCGAATTTCGAATCCTGTGTCTGGAGGACAGTGTCATCTCAATCATCTCACCATCCTCAGGAGGTTCTCCTGGCCCAGTATAGCCTATATATGTGCACAAAGGTGGCCTAATGCCCGATTCATTTCATTTATTGCCCTCTATTTGCTGTCAGAATGCGGATTGTTCCGAGGTGTAAAAATACCTCTCGTTCATCTCTCTTCTGGGTTTAGCGGCCGCCTTCATCAATTTAATGACTACGCCGCACGGTATGACCTACTAACGACTAGACCCGTTTCGTCCACCCCTCTAATTTCCAGCAGAGGACAGTGAAGAGGGCGCTGCTGGATTAAATAGTATCTAATATTTAATATTGGCCATAATATTGGCTGTTAAGCCTTGTCAAATCCTAATTAATTATTATAATTGTTATACATGTACTATTTGAATCATTTGAACGATATAACATTTTTAAAAGATTTGGAAGAGTTTGTATGAGGGTGAATCAACTGGCATGTAATTTCTAGTTTTTATTTGTAGATTAACAATCCAGCTTGTTGAAACAAATGAATTGTCTCATATTTGATTTTATGTTCTTTTGAGTCAGTATCGGGTAATGATGAGACAGCGTCACATAAATTATTATGGTGGACCCAGTCTCAATCCGGCATTGGCTCCACGTCTCGTCTTAGCTGAGGTATCCAGCACTTTCCCAGTAAACACGCCCAATGCTGGGTTAATGTTGCCCCACCGTCAGCGACGCTGTCCCAAAACATTAACCCTTTAACCGCCGGTGCCGCATATATTCGGGTTTTCGTTTTTTATTAGCACATTAAGTACCACATTTTAAATATGTTAAAGATAAAATGTGACATCAACCAGCACGATTTAAAAAGAGTTGACCTCCATTTGTCAAATCTGAATAATTTTCACTCACTTTAAGTTGTGGATCGCGTCAGCGAGACACAACTTCAAGTGGGTGAAAATTCAAATTGAATAATTTGGCGGTTAAAGGGTTAACTCAGCATGGGCAAACGTATCGTGTTTGCTGGGCTGGTAACAGTATTAATGTCCATTTCCTGAAAAAACATCGCGCACGGAAGATGAGACAATTTACCAGATTTAATGAGAGATTTCCTATTTTCGCTTTTTAGTCGAACGATAACTGTTATTATGTAAAAAGTGATTAAACCAAAGTGTGTGAGTGAGTGGGGATTTAAGCAACACCCACGTAAACATGTCCATAGACTACAAACTGCAAAATTTTATAATTCTTGTGCTGCCCATTCACCAGTTAGGCTAGATATAGAGACGAAATTCCCGTATTTCCTATTTTTGACATGGTTGTCAAAAATTCGAAAACAGGAATTTCGTCTCTATATCTAGCCTAACTGATAAATGCGCAGCACAAAAATTATAAAATTTTGCACTTTTAGTCTATGGACATGTTTACATCATATGGTCATATTAGGAAACCGAAATAAAATCACCGATTTTTTTATGATTTTAGCTTGGGCCAGTCCCTTTAAGCTACCGTTATTTACAACTCAGCACAGGTTTTATATCTACTTTTAATAGCATGTACGCAGCTGGTCATTATTTTCAACATTGGTAAACGTGGTAATGTATATCATATATATTTTATACAAAATTATATATGGGTCATTCTCAGCTTGGAGTACAATATTATTTGTAGCTTAAATATAAGGAGGATAAAGCTTTATTTTGATTAACAATAAATTACTTCAGATACACACTAGAATATCAATTGAAGCTCAATATCTGATATTCATCTCTTTATAGAATTATGGTGCAGGAATAGTTTGAATATATTGGCTGTATGTTGTTAATATACCACACTTATCAAGTCCGTTAACAAAACTGAGAGCATGTTACATTTCTGATTATATAATTATGTGCAGCTTTAAAGTGTTTTTTGTAAAAATAGAAAACAGAAATTGAGCAATTAGCATGATTAATCCAGCAGCGCAGGGCATCAATCCTGTTTTGGCAGAAAAGGCTGAACAATATAAATACCTTGGTGTAGTGTATAGCACCAAGTCCGCTAATAACGTGTTAAAAGAAACTTTTTCTCATCTTGCTTCCCAAGCTGGGAAAGCAATCTTTGCTCTACGTAAACAGTCCCGTCCTGTGGTCGGTAAATTGTCACCCACTATTGCGTTCAAGGTATTTGATTGCCAAATATTGCCCATACTAGAATATGGAAGTGATATATGGTATACAGGCGATGATGTTAACGATCTGGAAAAAATCCATCTAAAATTTATTAAATCCACACTTGGCGTTAGAAAGCAAACACCTACTCCTGCAATATATGGGGACACGGGTCGATTTCCACTGATCATCCGGCAACACATAAAAGCTGTAAAATATTGGTGTAGAATTCTAAAATTATCTCGGAGCCATCCAGTCAGAAATGCCTACAATATGCTACTTGAGCTAGATGCCATTGGCTTCACGAACTGGTGTTCCCGTATTCGCTCTGTCCTCGAACGAGCCGGGCTTGATCAAACTTGGGAATCACAGAATATTGGGGATACAAATAAATTCATGCTTTCATTTAAAGAATCAATAGTTAGAATATTTACACAGCAGTGGAGAAAAGATATTGAGAGCTCGAGTAAGCTGCGCACATATGCATTAGTAAAAAAATATTTCTGTGTTGAACCATATATCTTGCACATAAGGGGGAACCACCTCATAACAGCAATGGCGAGATATCGAATGAGCTCACATGATCTAAATATAGAAAGAGGACGATTCAATAATCCAATCACTCCAAAAAATCAGCGAATATGCACAAGGTGTCAATTAAACGAAATTGACGATGAAATACATCTTCTTCTCCACTGTTGCGCTATGAAGAATGAACGCGAAATCTTGTATGATTCTGTAGCCGCAATTATCAATATACAACCGTCAAATGAAATGTTTCTAGGAATTATGACATCTAGAGACATAACAGTGGTGAAGTCACTAGCGCAATTTATTTATGGTTGCTTTAAACAAATTAAGGGCTAAAACTACTGAGTATAATAAATCTGTCACCTGTCGCTATATTATTCATATTATCATGCCCTCATGATCTGACTTGGGTATTACCACATATCAAGACGGTTGTTGCTCTCGGATCTTATTATTTGGCTTTTTGGGGCCGGTTAGGGACGTTTCCGTCGCCTTTGTTATCAGACGAGGTGGGGCCTTATGGAGAATTTCAGAGTTGCTAAGTCAACTGATTTTCTCTTCGATTGTAACTCCGAGTATGTGGTTCTAACTAGGTCGTGATTGAAACAGTATGAATTAAACAATATAGTGAATTATAAAAAGGCTTAATGTTTTTGTGCGAGGGCCATGTCCTGTGTAAATTGCACAAATAATTTTTAACCGCCATTACTACTGTTATTACGTCGTTAAGTTTGCACCACTAGTCAATATCAGGGAATCTCCGCGCTCATAGCGACTGTGCTTGCATGGTCACATGACTCGGAGTCACCTGTTTATTTCACATTTATTGTACTTGCATGATATTATATTTAATTTAAAAAAATACCATATAATTTTTACCATTGTCTTATTGCATACTCCAGTTACTGTAGCATAATTATGCACTTGTATATATTTTAGGTTTCTACGCTTTCCAGAGTGTCTTTTTTGCTACTATATATAATTAGTATGTCATACATAGTAGCTATTTTATCTCTGATTTTGATGCGGGAAACAAAATGATAGACCTCTATGTTATCTTGGCAATGCCTTTTATTTCATTTTTAGTAGTAGTCATTTATATTATCGAAATACCCAGTTTTTATTTTGGCAATGCCACTTAACATGATTTTAGTTGTGTATGTCATACCATGTATATTATCATATGATTTTAACAAACTAACAATCTTATATATACATGTACATATATCTCTTTCATTTCTATGACAAATAAGTCTGTAATGACTTTTCTTTTCTGTCAATAAAATATCTGTCTTTCTGTCTGTCTGTCTGTCTGATATAGTTTTTTCACTTTTAATTATTGCTCATTGGTATGTTTATAGTGATACATCCAGGGTGGGGTAGAGTTCTCACCTATGAGAAATTTAGGATAATTGGTAAATTCAAGATATCCACCATTTTCCAAGTTCAAACAATATTTTAATGTTATTTTTGACAGAATGGAAGCATGTTTATGATTTAGGTGTCTAGCACAGGGTTTGCGAATATACATGACATAATGGTGTAGCCAAATAGAACTTTAGACATTGCATTGTGGGTAAAATCGTAGCTGACCGCCATTTTTCAAAGTTAAACAATAAAACGTAGTTTTCAACAGAATGGATATAGATTCATAATTTGGTGATTACCGCGGGGATGTCGGGTATGTCTGATATAGTGGTGTGGCTATAAAGTACTTCAGTCATTGCATTGTGGGTGAAATCAAAGGTGGCCGCCATGCTTCAGGTCAAACAATAAAGTAACGTGATTTTAGACAGAATGTAAGCAGGTTTAATATTTTTGTGTCTACCATAGGGTTTTCAAGTATGCCTTACCTAGTGGTCTGTCCAAAAAGTACATTATAGATTACATTGTGGGATAAATACTAGATGGTCGCCATTTTCCGAGGTCAAACAATAAATTAATAGAATTTTTGATGGAATTGAGGAAGATTCGTGAATTTTTTGTACACCATATAGGGTCGGCCATCTTGGATTACTTCAATTTTCTCTGTAGCGGTAAGGTGAAGCAACGCTTTATACCTTGAACGATATAAGGTGATCAGGCCCCCAGTTTCACTTACCGAGTTATGTCAGAATAACAGATAATATGTGTCATTTATTTATTAGGTGTCACAAACCTCGGAAAACGCACATATCTGGAACTGATATGTGGATCAAAGTATCATTCAGAGGTTATCTTTTTTAAGCTATATTTTCTTTATTGATTGATGTTAAGAAGCATGACTGTCATTTAAAACATATATCAACATTTAACTCTATATACAATGCCACTATCTCCCACAATACCTGATAACACTATTGTAGACACCAAAAACATGAATCTGCCTTAATTCTGTCCACAATTCTTGCTTCAATTTATTGTTTGACATTTGAGAAATGGCGGCCATCTCGGATTTCCTCAGTATTCTCATATTCATCCATGATGAGACTATCGCCCTGGATATTAATATACATACCAATGAACAATAATCAACAGTAAGAAAACTATATCAGCCAAAACAAGGTTCGGCTAAAATATCACATAATTGGTTGTGGGATTAAATGCAATATTTTTTATCATTATCACGCTGTTTCTGTAAAATATTTCGATCGTACACAAAATCGGGAAGATGGGGATTTTTTAAATAAAAACATATTTAAACATGTTAAATGAATATCATCACTCTAGCAGCCAGAATAATGTTTATATTTTGTTTTAGTCGTACTAAATAAGCTAGAATCTAGCTTACTTAATACGACTAGGACAAAATATAAAACATATTCGTCCAGCAGCATAATGATGTAAGTTCCGAACAAAAGCATAGAAAAATAGACAATAGTTAAGGTTGCAAGTGATTCAAATGACAACACTGTAACGTTTATAGTATTAAGGCGAAGGAAGGTACTCCAGTCATTTGCGCCAATGATAATTTTCTTCGTATCCATAACATTTCACATTGCCGCGGACATTGTGTCATTAGACAAACTAATCGCACAGAGAATTAAACGGCCAATGATAAACGAGGATGTTATATGATAATTATTATATTATGTGATGGATGTCTCACACAATTTGTCATTCGGGAAACCATATGAGAAATAACTATTCCGAAAACTGTCACAGCTTGCGCTCTATTTAAACGTTGCTCCTCAATGATTGATCAACGTTTAAAATAACATGGGTATAATCTATGTTTTTATGCAGAGGCATTCTCATTCATCAGATCCACTATCTTCCACCAGCGTCAGCTAGTGGCTCTGATTGATTGCACTGTAAAATGTGTTCTGTAGACGTATTCATGAATTTGGCAAAAATTGTGTCCTTGACATTCTAAACCACATGGTCAATGTTGATTTTATGTTGGGCCAGCGTCGTAGACAAATGGCATACATCAACCCAGAATTGTCAATCATAAAGCATAAACAGGATAGGTCTACACCGGCCAATGTTTTCTTAATGTTGGGCCTGCGTCGCAAACTATGGACCAACATTAAGCAAATATTGGTTAAGTGTGCCGTACTGACTGAGACTACACACCAGTAAGAACGATGACCGCTGGGTTCATGTTAATTCACAATCTGTGATGCTGTCCCAACATTAAACAAAGAGTGGTTGTTACCATCACTTTCAACATGCTACTGGTATCTTGGTCTTACACAAAAGCAAGTCTACAACAACACAAGTAAAAGACGCACATTCAATGTTGCTTTTATGCTGGGCCGTCATCGCATAGGATGAACCAACTATAATACAACATAGGTTGATCGCATGTACTGGTCATAATAGGTATATAATGACAACCTTAGCCCAGTATAGGGAAGACATAATTATATAAACTTGTCTCTCATAGGTGCAAGGAAGCCTCGAACTTGACATAGTTTCAGGGTCAGGTGTGGGTCACGGTACACCAAATTTTGCTGCCCTATCAGAACGCAGCAATTACAGAAGATAATCTCAAAGCACTGTAGCAGGGTCACCTAGCTGTGCTATTGTGGCCCTAAAAAGAAGGCTGATGCAGAGGTGGAGGGTGTTGTGTGGGACGTGTCAAACGCAATAGGTCTAAAATCCCGGAACATTTTGCTACCGTGAAGCATCCTAAGGCAGTCATAGACAAAAAATGAAATAAATCGGGCTTTAGGCCACCTTTGTGCACATATAGGCTAAACTGGGCCAGGAGAACCTCCTGAGGATGATGAGATGATTGAGATGACACTACCGTGAAGCATTCTAAGGCAATCATAGACATGCCGCACACTATTTAAATGCTCGATTCTAGTAGCTAACAAGTGTTCAAACACACTGCTCAGAAAGCAGAGCACATCTCAAAAGGGTCAGTCCTTGCCCTTTCCTCTGGTGGCTGGTCGCTCAAACGGCTGTTTCTTTATGGTTCAGCAGCCCTGGTTCTTTGTCTCTCGGACTTACTTGCCAATGCTTTGTACAATCACCTACCTCACCAGGTGAAAAGAGAGCGGCACTATAAGGTTTATACCAGAACTAGTGCATAATCTCGCGTCAGCCCTCGCGCTGCGCGCTCCTAGTCAGATACCAAGTATGTCTGATAACCTATTGAAAAAGTGCAAGATATATGCCGAGAGGAGTACGTTTTACAAAATACATTCGAAATATATATAAATTGGGCCTATATCACTGAATCTCACTCACTCACTCACTCACTCACTCACTCACTCACTCACTCACTCACTCACTCACTCACTCACTCACTCACTCACTCACTCACTCACTCACTCACTCACTCACTCACTCACTCACTCACTCACTCACTCACTCACTCACTCACTCACTCACTCACTCACTCACTCACTCACTCACTCACTCACTCACTCACTCACTCACTCACTCACTCACTCACTCACTCACTCACTCACTCACTCACTCACTCACTCACTCACTCACTCACTCACTCACTCACTCACTCACTCACTCACTCACTCACTCACTCACTCACTCACTCACTCACTCACTCACTCACTCACTCACTCACTCACTCACTCACTCACTCACTCACTCACTCACTCACTCACTCACTCACTCAATCACTCATATATAAAAAACGGATCGTTCTAAAGACAAAAATGTAAAGACCGATATTTTGTCATAATCCATTTTTTCGAAACCTAGTTACGTTGCCACCGGATGTTTTTAAAAGTTGAATCTATCGGAATGTTGCCTTCACTCATCCAAACACTCAAAAAATATAACAGAGCTAAAACAAAAACATGCCATTTGCCTGTGAATGGGCCTTTAACCCTTTAACCGCTAAATTATTCAATTTGAATTTTCACCCCTTGAAGTTGTGTCTTGCTGACGCGATTCACAACTTAAAGTGAGTGCAAATTATTCATATTTGACAAAATGGAGGTCAACTCTTTTCAAATCTTGCTGGTTGATGTCACACTTTATCTTTAACACATTTAAAATGCGGTACTTAATGTGCTAATAAAAAATGAAAACCCGAATATATGCGGCACCTGCGGTTAAAGCGTTTGATGAATTGAACAGAATGAGCATTGAAATATATATTGCATCTGACACCCTTGCTACATGTGTGGAACATACCATTCTCAAGATGCCTGACATATATCTTAGGCAGATTCGGTATTGTGGACATCCTCCATGACCGAGATGTAGCGTGCTCGGCCTGAGACCGCCAGAGCTAGAATTTCGTAGCATGTGTCTGGTGATCATCTCTTTTATCTCACTATCTTCAGGATGTTTTCCAGGTGGCCCAGTTTAGCCTATGTGTGCACAAAGGGGGGGGGGGGAAACCTTGTGTCTTGTGGCACACCAAAAAGACTACCACACGGTATAATTGGACATTGTCTATCTTATTACAGATTACAAGTATATTAGACATATTGTGTCGAGTTTGAACTAATTTGTGCTTTTCTGTGTTATTTTCAATGAGATTTTAAATACCAATGCTAGTTACTTAATAAAATTCGCATAGGGAATAAGTAGCAGTTACTTATATTCCTCATTCTTTCCAATAAGAAATAAGTAGATGTTACTTATTCCTTATTGGATTTAAGGGAACTGGCAACTGGGAATAAGGAAAAAGTAACTAACTTTATAGTCGCTACTACGCGAAGTTGTAGGATCTTCACGAAATGCATTCACCGTGAGGATGTGTTTTATCATGAGCATTCAAGTATATCATGTAGTAATTCTAAAGTGATAAACGTGATTATATTTTTGACGTCAAAGAACTGAGCGAAAATGCTATATCGAACATGCAGGAAAGAAGAAATGACACTACTAGTTAGTAAGTATAGGCAGCACAGTGCCTCTAACACCCACCAGATAAGGAAGCAGACAGAGTATGGATTGGACAGGAAACAACGCAAGAATGCGGCTTGTTAGGATTTATTTCCCATCAGTTATATTGCCCTCTATTTGCTGTCAGAATGCGGATTGTTCCAAGGTGTAAAAATACCTCTCGTTCATCTCCCTTCTGGGTTTGGCGGCCGCCTTCATCAATTTAATGACTACGCCGCACCGTATGACCTACTAACGACTAGACCCGTTTCGTCCACCCCTCTAATTTCCCGCAGAGGAAAGTAAATATTATTCTGCTTTGATTTATATACACAATCCACAGTGCACCATCATATCATGATAAATGTAACAATTATTACAATCAATGCTGACCAAAATATCCACTTCTGGGCGCTGCTGGATTATATAGCATCTAATATTTAATATTGGCCATAATATTGGCTGTTAAGCCTTGTCAAATCCTAATTAATTATTATAATTGTTATGCATGTACTATTTGAATCTTTTAAACGATATTACATTTTAAAAAGATTTGGAAGCGCTCACCTTCTCCTTACGTTATGGTCTCATTGGTGGAATCGGGCCTAAATATATACCAGGATTTTGTTCGTCACTAAACTGTTTGTAATACTGAAGCCAAGACAAATACTTAGGACAGAACTTGATCCAGTCATAAGATTCACAATAGGTTTATTTACCACCGTCTCTAAAATGACTTTACAAATTAATATGAAGTCCTTTCTAATCCAATGTAAATAAATACACATACATGGTGAGTTTTGTTCCAGTAATCATTTATTGTGGAAAAGTATATTTTATAAAACGCATCATTCACTATTTCGTGATGTGTCGGTCTGGAGAAGGCTTCCCTTTCACAAAAAATCACACGACTTAGTGTTGATAGGGTGGAGGCTACTTCTGGCCGCTGGCTGTCGATTATATGACTTCATGTGACTCTCATGGGAAATGATGCGAAAATAAGATACAGACGCGGCTACTTCTGCTGATGTTGCTATCGCTCTTCCTGTTGTTGCTGATCTGTTGTCGTAATAATCTTGCTAATGTTGTTTCTGCTGCTGTTGTTGCTGCCGATGTTGTGGATTCTACTGCTATACTTCAATATTGGAGATGTCTATTTTAAAATAATATTCAATAGTTTTGAAGCTGGAAATTGCGTTGAATGAATTAAAAATGTGAAGGAGACTCTGGACCGCTTCGTATTATCTCACATACTGTTACGATACCTCTCTAAGATAGATGCTCAGTCTGTCTGAACAGCAAATCCAGACGTCCCAGTGTCCGACCATTGCAGCCTTATGCTAATAGTAATTTTGTGCCTGTAATTGTAAAGTAATCTGTCTCGCTAGAGATTCCTGCGAAACTGTGATAACCTTTGTAAGCTTTTTCTGGCACAAGGCCAAACCGAGAATTAAAATACAAATATAGTTTAACCAATAATATGATTAAACTATACTTTTACATAGCACCTCGAAGTGTAGACGTATGTAAATAAGCTTCAATGATTTTATATAAATTAAATGAATACAGTTCTTCTCATCCAATATATTATCGAATATATTATATTATATATATTATATAGACTATATGGACGTCTGTCACTTAGAGTCAATTTTATCAGGCTACCTTCGGAGTATGATAATATATGAGCCCTAGCTAGCCACATGATCCATTTGAGAAGAGTAGAGATGTTTGGCTCTTTCCATGTTTTCTATTGACCTTTTTATTGTTTTTGTTTCTAAATAATAAATTACCATAATCGATCATATAAAAATCAAACAATAACAAAACAGGTGAGTTTAATTCTGCGACACTGTGTATGTCTTGCCTTATATCATATATTTTGTCATTTAATCTGAAAAAGTCAATTATCTTGAGATACAAAAAAATAACCCAAATGCGTTACCATATATATAACAAGTCAGCAAAAAACATTTGTTTTAGTTATTATAGGAATCTACAAAATTACACACAGAGAGACAGACAGACAAATAGACAGACAGATACTAGTAGGCCTACTTAAGTTTTAAATCTTATTTTTCGTCTTTCGTGGAGCATGTGTGAAAAATTCAAACCTCAAATGAAAAAAATAATAATAATAATATAAAGAGACCTGTTAAAATCTTTTGGATTCGCTTCCCAACAGTGTCGTATTAAATATCGAAGTGAAATAGCCTTATATAGGAAGTGCTGTGAAGTGCGGCTTATAGATTGCAATACAAAAGTAATTGATCGTCTCTTTATTAACGTTCTTATCATTCAGAGATCTTGTCTCTTTCTTCACATTAGAATAAGATTTGCTGCCGCAATGAAAAGAAAAACTGTTCAGAACACCATTCTTATATATATGTTGATGGATCATACCATATGCATTCTATCGATTTTATTCAAAACGTGGGAATCTTATGCGACAAAGGTGTTTAAATGGCTAAGTAAGAGCGGTCCACCGTCGCCTCGGAGCTAAAGGATCCTATCTGACACTCGTTAGAGTGGCAGATAGGATCCTTTAGCTCCGAGGCGACCAATTGTCTCTCTTGAATTCCAATAGCACGAGTTATTTATCTGCTACAAAGCCGCTCCTTTATGTCAAATAATGCACTCTTTTCGGATCGCGTTATTAAAGATGAACACCATACTTTACATAACGGTTGATTTATCTGTCCAGTTCTTCCCATATTGTGATTCCTCTCGTGGTTGCCATCCATCACTTTGTATTTTATCGAACTCCAGCTAGAATAGAAGTGTTTGTTATGCAATGACTCCTTTTATTAAAATAAACCGCAAAATTTCTGCTGTGATACAATAGAAAGACAGATATGGCCTTACTTACATTACAGAGTAATGAGCATACTTGGATAATTTAAAATATAGATATGCTATTGCTATAGCCTATCAAAACATTTACTTGGATGAAACACGAAGCGCTTGAGGAGCCATTTTGCAAGCCGCTGATTTTTATTTTGCGAAACCTCAGAAATCCCCCCCCCCCCCAAATATCCCAGCAGGCACTAGACGTGACCTACTGTCGGTTTAATGCTGTAACACAATCTGCAACGCTGGCCCAACATGGAACCAACTTTGACTCGACGTCTTGTGTTAGCTGTGATTGACTGGTCCTAGCTCTTTAATTCTTATATTCCTTTCATTTTGATGGTAATTTTGGACATATGGATTCTCACACGTTATTAATTATGGTAACACTATTTATATACACCGGATATATCAGAAATTCTCACTTTCATTTATAACACCAGATTTTAATTTTGTTGCTGCTCTCTTATTTTAGGCTCGAGTTCAAGACGGACCGGACATGGAGTGTGTCTCAGGTACCATACATTATAAAGATCGGACTTATTCCCCATCCTGCATACTTCTTGTCGTCTGTCGCGATATTGCCGCAATATACAGGAAGCGACACAAAATAATAGTATTCACTTATATTCACTCTATGAGGTAATAACTGGCATTCTAATATCCACGTACACTATCCGGTTGATGACCGGTGATTTTACTGAATAATACAGCTGGACCAACCCCAAAAAGTTCGCTTTGAGATAAATGCAGTTGCAGTTTATGCCAATTTTGGTCTACTGTTCAAGAAAGCGAATAATCAAAATATTGAGTTAAACTGACACACGTCGACATCCACATTCTCAATTGATGGAACATACCCACTTCTTCGGATATACCTCCAGTTTCGAGACTCGCTGCCTCAAATAAACTGTGGTCCAGTTGTGCATAAATAAGAAAGACCATTTTGATGTATGCACAACTGGACCAACCCACATTCCTTGGAAATTAAACAAATACAAATATATGTAGAAAATGTACAATAATTATAATATAAGCACATTACAGACTCTCTACGTCTTCTGTGAATCTATTCTGAAGTTTACTGTCTATATAATAGAAATAAGTGTAATTTTCTATAGTTTGGATGGAATCGCGGGGACTGCGATGGGGACGGGGATGATGGGAAAAAACAAAGGTGTGGGTTGGTCTAGTTGTGCATAAATCAGTTTTGAGATTTTGATTTATGCACAAGTGGGCCAAGCCACAATTATTGTTAATTTAACAAATGTGTAGGAAAAGACATCAATAAGCACATTACAGATTATCTACATCTTCTGTACATCTATCTGTGGTATATCTTTAGTAAAATGCGTGTAACTTGTAAAGCTTAGGTGAAATCACGGGGACGTGAGGCTGATGGAAACAATTAATGTGTGGGCTGGTCCAGTTGTGCATGAATCAATCTTTTGATTTTACATAATTATTATTATTGTGCTGTTTTTTATCTCCACCAGGTGGCATGATGGGTGCAATTTGTTCTTCCGATTCATTTTTAAATAAAGGCTATGCATAATGTCTACCACTTGGCACACTTAGCTCATTTATTTTTTATTTTTTGGGGTTTGGCTCAGTTGTGAATGAAGGCGTTCATGTATCTATCTGTTGATTACTGGGGATAATCGACTCGCCCTACGCGCTCGTAAATTATTTTCCGTAATCATAGATACTCGTGTACTGTATTCTCATGGCTGACATCAGAACGCGGCGAACAAATAATGTAGGCTTTTGTAGAATATTAAAAAGAATCATATCCCCACACGGGGAAAAAGTGTGAGGCCTAATGTTTATGACCTGAAAGTCTTGTGTTACTTAAACATAACAATCTGATTATTTTTTGCTGTCATTATACCTTAATCAACTAGTTAATAATATGTATATAAAATGAATAATGTTAATGGTCTTTTGACGTCCAATTTTATATTGAAACATTTTATGTCATACCCAACAATCACGATACATCAACCCAATGTTAGGCCAATGCTGGTCCACTGTCTACGACGCTGGGCTAGCACTGGTCCAACATCTGGTTGATGTATCGTGTTTGCTGGGTAGGGCATTGTGAAATCATCACAGCAATATATAACTCAAAAATTCATTTATCTTAGTAATCCAGAAATTAAATCATTAAATTCTATGAAAACTAAAATTCCACAATGTGATGCTCCTTTATACAAAGAAAATTAATCATCGACCTACCATTCAATTAAAGGAACAGTCATAGTTGGGGAAATAACTGTAGAATCGGTATCTCTGATAGAAACACCATTTATCAGCGGGACATTGTCATCAGCAGTGGCATGAGTATTGGCAGAAACAAACAACCTTTAACCCTTTAACCGCCAAATTATTCAATCTGAATTTTCACCCACTTGAAATTGTGTCTCGCTGACGCGACCCACAACTTCAAGTGGGTGAAAATTATTCAGAATTGACAAAATACAGGTCAACTATTTTCAAATCTTGCTGATTGATGTCATATTTTATCTTTAACATGTTTAAAAGGTGGTACTTAATGTGCTAATAAAAAATGAAAACCCGAATATATGCGACACCGGCGGTTAAAGGGTTAATAGCAGCGAAAATGGCAGCAGCAGCGGTGAACAGCAGCAGCAACAACAGCGGTATTGTCAGAGCAGCAAAACTGGTGGACATTTCCAGATTGTCTTCCGTCTTAAAGCTGGACGTGGAATCCCTCTGTCTAGTTTCATTAATCAAATTTATTGTCCAATAATCTTTTCTGCTTCCGTCTTCGTCTCTGTAGCATGTTCTCACGTCAAACACAATCAGGATTTGTCAGTTAAGTGTTCTCCTCTCGGATCGTTACCGGGCGTTTAACCCTCTCTCTGCGGTAGGCGTATTCAGAAATATAACATAAGTACTCCACTATCTAGGCCTACTGTTAACCCTTTGCCTGCTAATAACGACAATAGTCTATTTTAATCTGTTTTATTAGCCGATTGAATCACTGTTTTTGGTTATAGAATGACTGTTTAAGCGTCAAGATTTGTAAATGATTTGTCTCAAATGAAACAAAAATGAGTAATTTTCAACCACGTGAGGTTGTGGATCGCGGTAGCGAGACGCAACCTCAAGTGGTTGAAAATTAAAATAAATAAAATTAGCAGGATAAATGTTAACAGATTTTTACTAAAAATGTAATCAGATGCCATTCAAGCGGTTGCAGCTGGTCATAACCGCAAAATAAAATTTCACATGAGAAGAACTAATTTTTATCTTAATAAAGTTTGATATAGAGGTATCTAGTGGAGACTCCATTTCTGAAAGAAAGCCTAGAAAAAGTCCATGCGGACATCATTAGTAGAATATGGAGACATCCTCATTCTTATTTATCAGGAAATTTCTTGTATAATGCGAAAATCACTGTCTCCAAGCTAAAATATAGTCCGATCACTGTCAAATTAACCATTTTCAAAATGGCCGCCAAAAAGTTGCTGCATGTGAAAAAATAAAATCATAATAGCTAGCCTAAAAATACATTCAAGCGCTATATTATTAATAATCTATTAGTGCCGAATATATTGCCGGCACAATTTTTACTTTTTTGCTCATATAAATTGTCCAAATTCAAGATGGCCGCCAAAATTGCTGACAAATCGTGTTTTTGATCATAACTTTCAAATCACGCAAACAGGCAAAGGTGATTTCACTATAATATCAGTTGACCGTATGTGTCTTTAGTAAGGTTATCTATCTGAGAGTATGGCAAATAAAATGGAAGTGGTGGAAAAGGTCACCAGAGGTCATTTAAAGTCATCATCATAGGTCATTTCAAAATATAAGTGTGATTTAACCAAAAAATTTAGACCAAGTTTGTGTCTGGTATCATTGGAAAGGTTATCTATCTGGCCCGTGGGAGTCTGACAATGGACATTGAGATGCTGGCAGTGGTAGGATTGGACACCAGAGGCTTTTGAAGGTCACTAACCAAGGTCATTTGAAGAGATGCATTGATTTAACTGTGAAGTGTGATCAGGTCTGTGTTTAATTATCTATATCGGAGTATGGGCAATGGGTGTTGATGTTTCAGTAGCAGTATAATATCCCACTGGGCATACGACGTTATCGCAACGTTAGATCAATGTCACTGGCGTTGATTCAACGTCGCAACAACGTCGTGTGTCGATGGGGATGTCCCCAGAGGTTATTTATATCACTAGCCCAGAGCGAAATGCAACTAGCCCTTACATCTTTTACTAAGTATTTGTATAGAAAATCCACTAGCCCTTACAATATTCCACCAGCCTCGTGTTACCGACCTAGTGCGAAAATGAAACATGATTTTAGATCAATACCCAAAGGATAATGGAAATTTAAGTGAACAGTTTTACCAGGTTTGTGTCTGGTCTCATCTTTGAATCAGACGCGGGATGCAACTGTTCATCTTAATTTGTAGCATCCTCTTCCAGAATCAAATTACAGACACTAGTAGAGTATAGTGATATAAAGCAAGTTTAATATGACTGTATAGACTAGTATATCATATTTATTGTGTTCACATCACCCTTGCTACCTTCTTCATCTGTACGTATAATTCAATTTTTTTTTACTATGATTATATAGTGGTGATTATTTAGTAAAGTAAATGTATTATAAATTTAGGAGGAACAGGAAGAGCTGGGGCAATTAGTAGCGTTAGGCATCTGGTGAACTTTTCTTTTCGTAAGTGACCCACGTACGATTCCATGCCCTCTTCATCAACTGGATATTTATTGTGTAAATGTTTTCATATACTGTGTTCATCATTTACACCTCTTTACAATACCCTTTATTTCTAGTATCTATGTATCTAAGGAGATATATGAAATTGTCCCACTTTATCCCATCAGCTGTTCCACTTTTTACTGAGACGTCACTCTTCGTTACGTTTAACTATTTTTTGCAAGTGGAAAATGTGCTTGCCATTACGTATCACTAAAATTGTACCTACTAGTGTGTAACAATATTCCCCAATCTACATGCTGTGTACAATCAAACTTCTCAAAGTCATAAAAAAATAACGTAGGATCTGGATGGAATGACGACAGTGAAATGGTATCTCAGTTCTTCTGGTTCTTCACTAATTCACCTAAATTTATCTGAGGCACATAAGCTTCCACATCTTGATTCTGGTTTTGTCATTAATACAGCAAGATAATGAGTTGGGCGCACTCCAGTTTGCGATTGAGCTAGCTGCATCAAAGTTTTATAATAAGAATCTGACCCTCTAATGCATGACTACTGCACAGCAGCAACAACTGCTGATGCTTTGAAGCGCTTAGCTGTACTTCACTACATTAACACGTGGGTTAATGTCACATTATATTACCATATCTACCGGTATAAGGCTCTACAAAAATATTTAAGATGTTTAATTCATACTCACTTTATTAATTGACAATGAAAACATATGTACAGACACTAATCTCATAGATATAAAAAAATTGCTAGTTTTTAGATAAAATTTTGCTTTTAGGTAATGTTTTAATTCTTTGCATCTTTTTTGTAAAATACCGGAAAAATCTCTAGCGCATAAAAAAAAAATAGCAGAATAAAAACGGATTATTTTTAAAAATTTGGTTGTTTTGTTTGTGTTTTCAAGCCAGTGCTCTTTTTAAAATAATTTGGCAAAAAAAGGGGTATGTGAGCCAAAAAAATGACCTGAGGGAAAAAAACTTTTAAACTGCAGCTACAAATTGGTTCTCCTTCATTTGTGCAGCTTTTATCACATTTTAAACCATTTTACCTAATTTAGGTACTTATTATAATAATTGGTCGAAAAAACGCGCAATGGATCCACCACTGCTTTGATTAAATAAACTGCTAAAAGCAATAATAAACAGTTTTGTAGATATCTTTGGTGAAACATAATATTTAAAAATACTTACTACTTTTTTGAAAAAATAAGGCTGGGTGAAAAATGCCCTGGGCGAAGTTTTTTCACTACAGTTACTAAGTTATCCCCCTATATTAGTATACCATTGTGCCCCTTTGTGCAAAATGTATTGCTTTTATCACACTTTGAGCTATTTTACTCGATTAATGGTACATTTTTATATTAATTTGTCGAAAAAAGAGGTACGATCCCCTCCCACACACACACACATTATGTAGCCGCCCCTGTTATGACTAAATAAACTGTTAAAAGCATTAATAAACAGTTTTGTGGACATTTCTGGTGAAAGATATATTTGTTTAAATAATAATTTAAATTAATTGAAAAAAATAAGGGGGGTTGAAAATGCCGCCCTGAACGAAACCCATGCAGTACAGCTACAAGGTGGTTCCGCTTCAAATATGGGTCAGTATAGTTACTCTAGTTCAGCTTTGTAACAAATTTGGTGCTTTTAACACGATGAGAACGATTCTCCCAAAATATTATTCAAATTCGCTGAACTAATAAACAGGTTATGATAGAAAGACCATTTGGCAGCCATTTTGTCGGCCATTTTGAATTTTGAAAATTTACATGAGTGATAAAGCAAAAGTAGTGCCAGTAATGATTTGTGCATCCATAGATTAGTAATATTAGAGAGTTTGAATAGAATTTCAGGCCGCTTATTAAGATTATATTTTGTTACGATAACCTCTTTGCGGCCATTTTGAAAATGGTTAATTTGACTATAGACAGTGATTTCTGGAATCTACGCAAAATTTCCTATAAGAATGATGCTGTCTCCTAATTCTACTCTTGATGTCCGCATGGACTTCAGTTTACCAGAATGGAGTCTTGACTAATCGTAATCGGACCGATGTGACCCCTTTAGCCCTTTGTGGTATCTCACTATACGTCTCTGCAAAGGCAAAAGGCAGTATTTGCTTACTTGTAAAGTAAGCAGATACTGCCTTTTGCCTTTGCACGGCAGTATACACGTAGCTACGAATATTACGCAACGTAAGAGGTTAATAAATCTGTGTTTATGGAATTTGCCTACAATACACACGGCATTGATCAAGTTAATGCAACACGGACATTGGTAGCAGTATTAATGAGTTTCACGGGGACACAATACAATAATATCCCCCCTGGTTTAATTAGAGATTCTCTCTCTCTCTCACATATCAGTCAAACAATAAAACACATGATGCATTGATTAATAAAGTTTCCCTCTAATCATGCTTATACCGTTTGCTGTTGGAATATATTTTTTATGTGCAAGCCTCGACCGCCTGTCTGGTATTATTTATTATTAAAAAAATATAATATTGTCTGAAAGTCGCTCTCATCACTTTCTTAGTCAGTCACTCACGCAATCACGCACTCACTCGCGCATTCTCACACTCATGCACGCGCTCTCTCTCTCTCTCTCTCTCTCTCTCTCTCTCTCTCTCTCTCTCTCTCTCTCTCTCTCTCTCTCTCTCTCTCTCTCTCTCTCTCTCTCTCTCTCTCTCTCTCTCTCTCTCTCTCTCTCCCTCCCTCCCTCCCTCCCTCCCTCACTCACTCACTCACTCACTCACCCACTCACTTACTCACCCACCCACCCAACTTTTAAGGTAATCATATTTACAGGAGAATGTTTAACTGCGTTTATCTTCGTACTCCTTTAATTTCGATAGTTGTGTACTGAAAGCAGCGAATTGTTCATAGTGGTATAGATTTTTGGCATATCTGATATCATGGCTGTAATAATAAATAATAATAATAATAAACTTCTATAGCGTCTAAATCCTCGGTGATCCGAGCTCAGATGCGCGACAAACATAATCGTAATCCGACTCATAGTTCCAAAAACCGTTTGCGTTTGTCGTCTGGGCCAATCGGACCACCGAGGATTTAAGACGGAAAAGCCAAACAGTTTTGTACTCCCTGCAGCTTAGATATTTCCTTTTCAGTGACGTTGAAACGGACAGAGTTACAATAGTCCAGATTGCTACCTATCAAAGAAGTTGCAATTGTTTGAGCAACAGATGGTGCTAAAAAGCGCCTTACTCTACGCATGTCACGTATATGATAGTAGCAAGCGCGAGATATATCAGATACATCAGAAATACATAATACAGAGAAATAAACAACTCGCCCATCGTCTTTTCTGAGGGTACCGTAACGTCTCCCTTCGTAACTCTGTGACCAACCGGCCGATAATCACATGCAAAGTATCGTTAGAAAGGTCATATTCTGAGCCGTGTTACTGTCTTTTCATATTAAAGATACTGTTAAAATTCTTTTCGCTAGGTGGCTCCACATAAATTGCAGCTATCCACTCCTGATGATGAACGTCCATGAGCCGGGTACTACAGCAGGACAAGATGCTATATTAATTATTCATGAGCTCGCAGCGGCGGCAGACGAGTCCTGCTCAGTGATTGGCCAATGGTTTGTTTACTTTTCTCAGTGGCGAAAACAATCTTGTGTGTACGACCTCAGAATAGGTGGGGGCTGGGGGTGATGTTAGTGAACAGGGGTTCTTTGTTTTACCCTGTATCCCTGTATCCTGTCGTAGGTCTATGTCTGTATGTAGATCCTTGCATGTACTACATGTACATACAGCTTCAGTATGTCAGCTGAGCTGAACTTGCCCCCTGGTTGTGTTGACCTCTAACAGATTGTGAGTTATTCCACATATAGACCTACATAGATTGACCCAACATGAAATCACCATTAGACCATCGTCTCGTGTTTGCAGGGCAGCTGCTATATCTTACCAACAACTTTATATATAAAGTTATTGATCTTACACAGCAAACACAAGGCGTCGACACAATGTTGTTTTGATGTGGGATAAACGTTGTAGATGATGGGCTATTAACTTCAAGGCAACATTAGGTAAACGTTTGCTGGGAACAAGAAACGTTTACCCAATGTTTTTGCAATGGTGGTCCACAATCTACAACGCTGGCCCAGCATCAGCGTGACGTGGGTGAACGCTTCTTATTTCGTGGGCCTATCATAAAATTAATCATAATTTATAAATCATCATGTAGGCCTAAAGGCATGTGTTTAAATTGACAGATCAGTAGACCTTCCTGAGTGAATCTATTGCCAGAAAGAAAGGTCTAACGTTTGAAACAAGTTTAGAATTGGGACATTTAAGGAGTTTATTAATGTTACTTTACATAGTAACATTTGCTGGGAACAAGAAACCTTGTTGTTGCAATGGGGGTCCACCATCTACAACGCTGGCCCAGCATCAACGTAACGTGGGTGAACCTCGCTTCCTGTTTTCTGGGCCCATCATAAAATTAGTCATATAGGCCCTAGTATAAATTTTCATGTAAAGGCATGTGTTTAAATTAACAGATCAGTAACGTTAGACCTTTCCATTGCCAGAGCGAAAGGTGTAACGTTTAGAATTGGGGCAATAAGGAGTTTATTAATGTTACTTTACATAGTAACCTAATGGTTACATTTTATGTTTGTTCACGAATTAGCTTATTCAATGAATTTTGAATACAGCGTCGTTCAGAAAGTGCACATTCACGTTGCGTTCAATTGTTTTTTGTCGGTGGATCACGTCAGAATTCGATATGGGATATGACAACTCTAGGTAGCCTAAATCCCATAGTATAGACCTAGAATAGTTTTGCATTACAGAGAATAGGCTATACAATGGAATTACGGGTAAAATAATTAACAACGAGACAATCGTCATGCTTCATTGATAAGTTGCCATTTCAAAAGTTATAATTTCCAGCTAGTACGAGACGTTGGTATAAACATTATTTTATGAGCCAAACAATGCAAGTTTGTAATACAGGGCTTCTTTCGGAATATACGAGAAGTTGACTCTATGCTGGCTTCTTATCACACCACGTCTGTTATCCAACAATTCAACCAGTATGGCTCCTGTTTGTTGCATCCCGGTATGCAATCATTAACCCTTTAAGACCACACGTAAATATTTGATATGTGGCAGAGAATATGTGATCAGTAAGCTTATATCTGGACAATGTCATTATGCCGAGAAAAACAATCTTGAGACTCTTATCAAATGTTGCCTTAACGTTGTGCTAGCAGCTTACCTGGCAAACACGATACATTGACCAAAGTGCACGTCTCTAATAGGGTGTTTAAACAGACTTCAAATGGTCAACAATCGTCAGCCAAATTCAGAAGTCCAGCTGTGCTTTCTCTCCTCACAGCTGGACAGATATCCGGACGGGTAGATTACTTGGGGTGATCACTTCCTGGGATTGTTTCACCCAAAGTTATATATCTATGTAATAAGAACCTCTTTGCCAGTTCTATAACGATTAGCTTCCAAGACACATAAGACACATCGATTGGCAGCGCATACTATTATCTTTTGGCTCAGAATGGAAATTAAAAAAAATCATTTGTAGAATATATTGTGAGAAATAGTGAACAAGAAGGCCATTTCAAATATTTCGAGGATCGAGCTCGTCTGTGAACTGCACTAAAACAAGATAAGGACAATCTGCAGTCACTAGTTTGTATCCTTCTGACAGTCAGACAGAATGGGCCTCTGATAAATGTGATGAAGAAATCAGACTGTAATAGTGGACCAGTTTGTTAAACCAAGGATACTAGAACATCTGTTCTAGTATCCTTGGTTAAACACATTACCAGCAAAATTAGGATTTGCAAAAGAACCGGATATGTATGCTGTATTGCAAACATTAGGCAAACATGCCTTTGATTATTCGATGATTAAATTATGAAAAGTAGCAACAGCACAACAAGCACCATAAATTAACCCAATGTTGGCTTAATAGTGGGCTTCATATTGGGCCAACGCCGGCGACGCTGTTTCCAGACTTGAGCCAGTGCCTCGTGGTTGGGGGGGGGGATTATTACTTTTAGCAGCCCTGGAAACCTTAACAGGTGGATTCAACCAAGATCCCGATGTTATTTGCCTATCCAATGAAATGTGCATTTACGACCTACACAATTCCCAACACCAAAAGTGCATAGTATACAAGGCAACTTTAATTGTTTAACCACTGCACCAGGTCCCCCGCCCAAGCGTCAGCTGAGGGCCATTCAGTCCTGACGTATGAGCGTTCCAATGCTGGCATAAGGTTGGGCCAACATCTGCGACGCTGGCTCAATGATAAACCGACATTGGGCGAATGCCTCAGAGAGGATTGGTTACTTCTAGCAGCCCCGGAAATCAGGTGAATTCAAATGCCGGCCAGGTTATTCAACCAAGACCCCGATATATATATGACGTTATTTGCCTATCCAAGTGATATGTGCATTTACGACCTACACATTTCCAAGCAGCCACATTACGATCTTCACAAAGCTAAAGAAAGGCTTTAAACTACATCTAATTGAATTAACTTGGGTCTGATAAGAAACGTTAACCCTTTCAGCCCCTCGTTGCGTCCAAGCATCACATAGAATAATTTATCAATAAGTTGCCATTTCATTCGGACCCAGTAAACACGAGACGTTGGTCCGTCGAAGACGATGGGCCGTCATTAACCCAACATTTGGCCAACGTCTCGTGTTTGCTGGCTCGTGTTTGTTGCATCCCGATATACAATCAATATAATCGAAGTTAACCCTTTAGTTTTAAGACCACACGTCAATATCTTAGGTTCCAGAGAATGTGTGATAAGTAGCTTATTTCTGTATAATGCCAAGCAAACACTCGTAGACGGTGGACCAACTTTGAGCCAACATTCTTATCCTCATTTAGAATGTGTAAAATATTTTTTATATTAGAATTTACTAGGCCTAATGTGTCCAGGTGAAAGATGTTTCAGATTAATGGTGACCCAACAGACTTGAAAATGAAATAAATTGAATGGGGTTTCGGCCCCCCTTGTGCAACAAACGTTGACCTGAGAACGGCTCAATAACACCGGGCCTACATTATCAGCGGTGGACCAACATAAAACCATTATTGTTTCGGTGTCTCGAGTTTGCCGGGAGGGGGGATGCTGTCAGTAGAGGTATATCTCCATGTAATAATATTATGTTCTTCGGAACAAGGCCAAATTCTGCACAGCTTGGTTGTTGCAGACTGAATTCAACAATTAAATTCAATTAATCAGACAAAATTCGCGTATTTCTTATTTTGGACATGCATGTCCGAAGTAAGAAATCGGGAATTTTGTCTTTATATCTCGCTTAACTGGTAAATGCGCAACACAATTTTTTTTAAAAAAATACGTAATTCTAGTCTATGAACAATTGTTACAACATCATATGGCCATATTAAAAAGCGAGAATAAAAATACAGATTTTCTTATGATTTTAGCTTGATTGTGTCGCTTCAATTAACATGGTCTAATAAGAAACGTTAACCCTTTCAGTCCCTCGTCGCATCTATGCATCGTATAGAATATTTTGATCACAATATATTCAATGATATAACAATGATATAAATTGATTTAAATGACATAATTCATCGAAATAAGGACGACGTGCCCAGCAAACACAAAACATTTGTATAATGTTTATACAATGTTGGACCAACGTCGAAGACGTTGCATAAATGTTATACGACTGTTTTGTGTTTGCTGGATGAGCCTTGATCTGATATATTGTACGTATTTACTTTATGAAATCAAAACAGATAATTTCATTCATTTTAATAAGTGTGGCAGGTGATTGCAAATGCAATATCTATTTGCTTTTAGAGGGTCAATAAAGAAATGTAACGATTTTGTTACATGTTTAAAGAATACAATACCACAGAGAGGCTTACGTTGTATGGGGCCTATATTAATTTAAATATCAAAATATGTTAGATGGTTTGAAAGTGATCTGCTGGTCGGCTTGCTCACCAGAATTAATGATAAAATACTGACTATTTAAAAATGAATTAATTTAGCAGACACAGTATATATAAACACGAGGTGGGGCCTCTTTCCCACAGTTGATGTGAGAAAATGCATAGAAAATAAACAAAATAAAGTAAATACATCTCGTCATTGAACCTAATGTTTACTATTTTTTTTTTCAAGCATAAACACATCGGATAACAACATGACTTTATAATAGCAATGCTAAAAAAAAAACGCATCGTAAATTAAAATAAGGTGAGTGATAGCTTAGGCCTACTTAAGCGATCATCAGTTCTGTTTGATTTATTCTCAGTATGAAACATGATGCTTCGCTTGGGACAACATGTAAGCCACCACTACTACGCTAACTTCATTAATTTCTCATCTGACCATGTATTGCCGTGGTGAATCGCTAAACGTACCATCGACATACAGGGATCATAAAACCGCCGTCTCAACCCCAGAATACCACGACTTGGCCCACGTGGACGTTGTACAGATCCCACGTGCTCTTGACCCCGGCCTCCCCCTCTCTCTGCTATATAGATTTCCGCATAATATATGCAGTGGTGGTGGAGATAGGAAGCGAGTAACCGGCTCATGGATGCATTTTGGACGATCTTCTATTTCTTAGTACACATCTCGAAAGCTAGCAGATCGAGTTTTAAAAGCAGAAGAAAGATGAAAATATCGTAATAAAGTTAAGATTACGACCTTTCCAACAATGCCTTACATGTGTTGATCGGTCGAATGGTTATAGAGTTATAAGGGAAAACGCATCAGCGCACTGTGAAATGGTGAGGTCGGAGTTGTTTATTTCTCTGTATTATGTATTTCTGGATACATGTATATGACTCGCAAAATTTAAAGCACTGTCAAAGACTATGCCAAGATTTCTAACAGCCGGAGAAGGCTTTACTTCCTGTGCCAACAATCTTGCTGGAAAACATTTCAAAAAATTTTCACTCTGCTTTTTGGATCTAATTAATAAAAATTCGGTCTCATCAGATTGTCCAAGAGACACGTCCTGAAGACATTCTGTGAGAATTTCCAAAGAAATATCGAGATTTTTTAGCGAAAGAGATAAATATATCTGGATATCGTCGGCGTAAAGATAATGTTTGACATCGTGTCTCTGAATTACATAGCTAAGGGGGGGTAGTGTAGAGAGTAAATAACAATGGGCCGAGGACATATCCTTTGGGAACCCCACACGCGACTTCGGCTGGACTAGATAAACAGTCCGTTAGTTTCACCTCCTGTTTACGATCTGACAAGTAAGACACAAACCAGTCAAGGGCGATACCATCGATACCATACCAAGTTGACAAGAGATTGGTGATACTGCTGTGGTCCAGAGTGTCGAAAACAGCAGACAGATCTAACAGAGTAAGTGCAGTGACCCTTCCCTCGTCCATATTCAAAATAATGTCATTTTCAACTTTGAGTAAGGCCGTTTCAGTAGATTGAAATTTCTTGTAAGCTGACTGATACTGATTTGATAGATCGTTTCTTTCAAGATGTGAACGAATTCGATTTGCTATAACTTTTTCTATGATTTTCGATACAAAGTTTAGGTTTGACACTGGTCTATAATTTTTCATGTCATCTTTTGATAAAGATGGCTTTTTGAGTAGAGGCGTAACATGTGATGTTTCAAAAATGTCTGGAAAAACTCCTGAAATCAAAGATAAATTAACCATTTGTGTGATTGGAACCAACAAAACATCTAAGCAAGATTTTAACAACTCAGTAGGGATAGGATCAAGATCGTACGTTTTGCTAGGTGAATTTATAATTAGTTTCCTCCCTTCGTCAGCAGTAGCTAGTTCAAAACAAGTCATACGTGATTTAACTGCCGGAGATTTAATGTCCTGTATAATTATGAACGTCGTTGGTAAAATTCACATACGTATTTTCATACGTAAAGTGATTTTATATCAGAAAAAGCTGGGATAGATGGAGACTGTGTTCTGTGACGAATATCGTTTATTGTTTTCCAAAGTGTTCATGAATTTTCTGAGGTTTCATTGATACAATCTGCATAATATATAATACTATAATACTATATAGGCCTCTGGCCAAAACGCTGGGATGTCAATCTGTCACCTGTCATTGTCACTTCACATCCTTGTTACGTTACTCCTTTGGGTTAGTAAAACAGGCACATGACACAAGACATTTTTGTATAAACATATTTTAATTTTACAATTGAAACAAATACAATAATGTAATACACGACATTGAACCACTGTTCTTTTAATGTCCACCATCTACGACGCCGGAACAACATTAAATCAACAGTTCAACAGTTATCTTATCGTGTTTTTTGAGCAGGGCGATGGCTACGCCACTGAAAGCTAAATTCGGTCATAGAGAGGCTGACATAATGAGATGTGGAATAAAGCTCATTAAATCATTTGGAGAAGTAGTAGCTATTATTTCATCGCTTCACAAGGTCACGCTTGCACATGCAGTAGCAATGTCAGCCTAGGTGTCACCGTATTGGATTTTAAACTAGGGAGAGCTAGTGTAGGGTATAATTAAGTCCCATGGACCTCGTCTTGGCTTGTCGCGAGGCGCGGGGGAGGGGGGAATCCCCTGGAGGGAGACCCAGGACGGGGTATCATCCCGGACTCGACCTCTAATTGGCCGCACCCTGATTTGTGGTTTGGGTCCACGTGACCTGCTGGTTGTGGTGTCCCGGATGTAGATAATCCCGCCTGGCATGGAGCAATGTGTCACAAGCTGTGACTCCACCAGTCATAAATACAACATAACTGTACCACCCTGACCCAGTCTAATAACCAGTAAATTACTGCCCCCCCCCCCCGCAGCAGACACGAGACTGACTGTCGGAGCAACATTGAGCCATTGGGTCAGTATCTCTAGTTTGCTGGGTTTCTGTGGAAAACAATATTAGGGGAAAATCCTTTACATTGGCTGCTATTCTGTTGCCCCCGGGAGGGAAACATGGTTTACATTGTATCTATTACAATGGTTAGAATTAATGGATGCATACATGGAATTGCACATAAAAACTAGTTGTCCAAACTCGGCTTCGCTTATCGTTGGAATCCACATAAAATCATGATTAATTCCATAGAACGTCCATTATTATTAAAAAGTTACAAGTGCAAGATGCAACAAGAAATGTTTATCATTACTTCCAATCACTCTTCATCACAATATCTTGACACAAAGTCCATCCAAGATCTGATTCAGGCCGTCATTTACGTCGTCTCCAGGTGGTGATGGCGCCATCACTATGATCTCTATGCAGTCTATTGCAGTTATAATCTGAATCCTTGTGAACAGGTTTGAACGTCAGATAATCTGCAGCTCTGCGTATAACCCTAATTAGGATGGTCTCCATTGTTTCATTATTCATGTACAAGCACAGTAATGCGATCATTTGAGTAACTATCATGGTATATTTAACTACGTAACTACTATATAAGTATGTGTAACTACCATGGTATATTTATACTGGATCGCCCTCGGCAATGGCGTCATGATCTTCTGATCAAACATTATACTCTCCATTATTTTACATCGTAATTCCGAGCAGACCCAAGGACGTTGAATCAATGTTGGTTTGACGTTGATTCAGCGTCGTAGACGGTGGACCAACGTCAGACCAACACTGATTCAACGTCTTGTGTCTGCTGGGAGGCCTAATAATATTGGTATTCTGCCGTGCAAAGCCCAAAGGCAGTAACTGCTTACTTTGCAAGTGGGCAGTTACTGCATTTTGGCCTTGCAGAGAAGTATTGTTCTGATTAGCACTGACAGAAATAATTTGGACATGTACAAAAATGATAAGATTAATATTAAATTCTTGTTGGACATAATGTTAGAATAATGTTGGGTCAGCGTCGTAAACGGTTGTCCAACATATCTACAACATTGCGCGAACGTCGTCTAGTGTGTGTTCCGTCATCTGTACCTCCTAAGGCAAGGTAATGATTACATTATTTCGGAGCGGGACTTTTATATATATTTTATCGCCATAATTATTAAAATAGTTAGTTTATACCACTTAAAGCTACATTCACTACTTTGGCAAATTGTCCGGATCACCAGTAGATTAACCGTTATCATGGCGGCGGTCTATCACTGGTTAACAGGGACCAGCAGCAGACCTGGACAATCCACCCGCCTGACCAACACATAAATAGGCTGATTACTTTGATGTCCGCTAGACGTCGTTAGTGGACATTTAAGCGGAAGTAACGGGGCGACTACTGAAGGTGAAGGCCATCAGTGGCTGTGACTGGTTGACACACAACATCACAAGGTGAAGGTCGTTAATGGCAGACTCTTTGCGCAGTGAATCACAATAAGCCTGTCATTGGCTAACTCAGATTAATGGTGTTCAGACTGCGATCTCGGTCTTCTTGTGGTTACTTCACAACTGGGTCGTTTTCTTGCAATAAAATACTGTTAGATTCGCTGCAGTATCGAGCCCTCTAAAATTAACCCATGTCAGACTGGCTATCAGATGGGGGAATCAACAATGAAACTAGAATGAAACGACATATTTGACTGACATTGGTCAGATCTGGTACACTGTATGGATATCAGGTTTACTTTGAGGTTTAAAGCTCGCTCCTATTAGTATATGGGTTAGAATCCTTGCCGGGCCGAATGTTTGTCATCGAGGTTGTGCATATAGTGTTCCAAACGGCTCTAAAGTCTGGAGTAAGCAGTGTTGGCCATGATAGGCCTACTGTGCACTACATAAACAACTCTTAAAGTCATTCGATAAGAGTAGAGCATTGTTCCGACTTCGGGCTTCGTTCTGTCGCGATATTACCATGATTTTGCAGAAAGTGTCGTAAAACAATATTGACCCACTAAGTCGAGGTTTAAAACCAAACACAAACACAGTCCTGAGAACTGTTAAGATCAAGATAGCCAATTAATTATACGTTGGCCAACGTAATCCTTTTTATACATATTTGAGAGTTGACACTTCATCACAACAGTTCATGACAGAAGGCGCTGGGTTCGAGTGGCAGCGTTGTTAGCTGTTATTTGTAGAGACTCTCAAAGTCAGAAAACAGTCAAAATCAATAGTTTAAATTTCAGAAAATAATATTGTGTGGAGCAACGTGTTACGTCGATGGTTAGGAGTTTGTTCTCCGTTTTAGCAAGAATATATAAACATTGGTTCTAGATATTCGGGATTTTTTTTTCAAAGAAAGAAAATATTTTTTCTTTGCCCACTCGTAAAAAAATCAATATAAGTAGAACAGTAGAATGCTCTGCCACAGACCGCTAAGTTCGATTGCATTCTCCACACATAGATGTCGCTCAAGTAAACCCCCGCTCTCTGAGGTCAGAATGGTTCAATTGTTTTACCTGGAGGACAGTGCCATCTGATTCTCATTATCCTCCATAGATTATCATAGTATAATTTATATGGCCGATATGTGAACAAATGTGCTATTCATTCATTCACAATATCCATTTTATTCGATCATTGATTTTGTTGTTTTCATTCATTCATTCATTCATTCATTCATTCATTCATTCATTCATTCATTCATTCATTCATTCATTCATTCATTCATTCATTCAATTATTCATTCAATTATTTATTCAATTATTCATTCATTCATTCATTCATTCATTCATTCATTCATTCATTCATTCATTCATTCATTCATTCATTCATTCATTCATTCATTCATTCATGTACTCATTTATAATTACCACGCCGCCGTGAAAGTCATGGCAGCATCTGCTTACTTTACGTTTACGTTTAAAATTGGCTTTGCAGAGCGGCACACAGGACTGACTGTACCTCTGTGTTGAAAGTATTTGTTTTGTCCATTGAGGCAGATGGTTTGCGTGTCCCAATTTTTTTAATGATACCACTCTCACAGAGGTTACACTCAGTGTTTTGTCCTTGTGTATTTGGATCGTCTATCGTGGAATAGGTCAGCTTGTTATGCCTAATAGGGAAAATGAGGAAGTTTGTAGGGGATGTCCGTATCAGGCCATGCTTATTGGGAGGGGGGGGGGGGTCTAAATGTATTCAAATACCGTTGTGTATTATACTGCATGTAGTATGCAAAGGTAGAACTGAACAGATATCAGAAGAGCTAGGCCTATTGTGAAATTTAACCCTTAACCCTTAAGATGCTGCATTTTTTGTGTATCAATCATGGAGACCAAAAGGTTTTTTTAATTTGAAATCATCATAAGTGTCTAAGTTAGCTCTTTCTGATTCATTTGAATAGCCTACCTATGTTATGGGTCTGCGAACATTATAAATATGTGTACTCTTACAGGGCGTGGATCGACTTTAGTCGTCAGAATCTGACGTCTACAGACGTCAGATTCTGACGACTAAAGTCGATCCACGCGCTGTAATGGTTAATGCAATGATTTTTTTTATATAAACCATAAGAGATCAAAGGTTTATTTCATTTTGAAATCATCATAAATGTCTTAGTTAGCTCTTTCCGCTTCAATAGAATACCTATGTTATGGGTCTACGGTCATTAGAAATATACTATTTATTTCAGCGTGGGGATCGACTCTAGACGCCTAAAATCGATCCCCACGCTGTAAGGGTTAAACATAAATCTCAACTGCCCATGAGAAGGTAACCTTTCAACGCCTAGAACACTCTCAGTTTTATGTCTATGTTTATAGTCATTCACCAGGTGGCACTTATTCTAACTATATCTGTAGGACGCGTGGTGCTTTCTGGGTATACTCTTAACCCGCTGTTGGAGCACAGTGAATTACCACTTTAACCCGATCCATCAGGAAATGTTGCTCATCTATTTATAATAATTCTGCCGTTTTTTGCCCAAATTCCACCACTGACCTTATGCATGCAGTCATGCTCGATTGCAATCTGTCTCCCACTTGCAGCGTGCGAGGCATATCGTCCCTTGTAACCAAAGGGTTATATATGCCTCTAGTAAAAGTGTCAGATAAAATAAGCAGATGTGACATTTAGATTTTTATGGTTGATATATATGCCACAGGTATGTTGGCAGGTCGTGATGTGCCTGACAGGCTTGTTAGTCCTCATGGGGGAATGTTTATTGTTATGCTCATTTGTGCAAAAGACGAGCCTGTCTTTGGACACCCGTCCCTGTCATAGACAGGAGAGAGATGTGACCGTATGGTCACATCTCTCCCCTGTCTATGACAGGACGCGGAAACACAGCTAATACAGTCACTGATCTTCAGCCTCGGAGACAACATTTCCACGTTCGTAAGTTATATATTCTCAGGAAGTCCAGGAGGTGACAGACTTGTCATACCTAATGGCAGGAAGTGTTGTATTTTAATGGTCGGCCAGGCTGGTGGATGGAAGTACTGTTGCCTGAGGTATTTCCTGTAAATCATTTACACGCCACTGCGGGATATGTGTCTAGATGATGACAAGACAGAATCGTACTTTCAACATCTAAAACTTATTTGCATATTATAAGAGAGTAGAATACTCGCGCTAGATATGATCAGGCCACCCGGGTAACTAAACAAAACAATGAAACAAATAAGGCTAATGCCATGGCAAGATCTTTTCTTAAAAATAATCATCAAGATTTTTGGTCAGCCGTTCGTAAAGAACATAAAAAACCGAGAAATATTTTGTAACAAGGTTGATAGTATTGATAACGTGCAAGGCATTGCAAATTTATTTGCTGAAAAATATGACGATTTGTATAATTCTGTAAGCTATGATGTGGATGATATGTGTACGTTAAAAGAAACTATTGAAAATAAAATATTATGTTCTTATGGCGATAATTTGTACTAATTTGTAATCAATATGTACAAGTGATCACCATATTTCTGTTGAAAACATTGTGCTATAAAGCATATAAAGCCAGGTAAACATGACGGATATGACAATGTAAGTACAAATCATATTATTATTGCTCCTCCAGAATTATATAGACACCTGGCTATTCTTTTTTTCGAAAATACTTCAGTATGGTTATACAACGAAGAATTCAGATTTTCTAAACTCATACCAATCCCTAAAAATAAAAGAAAATATCTTAATGACAGTACTACCTATAGGGCAATTGCATTAAGCAGTATTTTTGGCAAAGTGTTTGATCGGGTTATATTGGAAATGTACAAGAATAATTTCCATACATCAGACCTGCGGCATGGATTTAAAAAAGGTTTATCGACAATGACTTGTACATATGTGCTAGATGAAGTTGTTAATTATTATAATAAGAACAATGCCAAAGTGTGTGCTCTTCTACCAGATGCAAGTAAAGCGTTTGACAGAGTGCATTATTTAAAGTTATTTCATACTCTTGTAGATAAAGAAATGTGTCCATTATTAATTCGTTTTTTTTTATTAATATGTATATCTCTCAGACTATGTGTGTAGCATGGCGGAATACGTTGGCTAATCATTTCAGTGTGGGTAATGGTGTTTAGCAAGGGGGGGGGGGGGGAGTTATTTCACCATTTATTATTTCATCATATATTAAATATCAATGTCAATTTTGATGCAAATAAAAGTAATTTAGTAATTTATGATGTGGAAGAGACAAATTATGCTAATAATAAATCAATTAAAAAAAAGTGATGTTAATGTAAAACCCAATGCTGTACACCTTGGTAATATTGCTGGTAAAACAAACGAGAATGACCTAATTGACACATGATTCTCTGAATTCAACCGTCGACTTAATGTTTTATTGACAACATTTAAGCATGAACATGTCCATGTAAAATATATACTTTTTAAAACTTATTAAATGCCATTATATGGAAGCCAAACATGGAATTTTACCAGTACCAGCTGTACTCGCTTTAACCAATTGGTATAAAGCAGTACGGCGCATATTTAATTTGCCTCCTCTGTGTCATCGTAGGTTTGTAGCCTATACCAAATAGCTAGAGATATGCCAGTTGAAATGCAATTGTAGTGTAGATTTTAGATTTTTTTATTAATTGTATGAATAATAGTAATAATGTTTTAAAGATGTGTAGTTTATTAGCCATTAATGGAAGCCGGTCACCGGCATGTAAAAGTACAAATTTAGTAATTCATAAATATATCATGCCACGAGGAATTATTACTGACTATGGATCATACTATTATATCAAACATTTAATGACAAAACATATTGTATATGATACACCTACCATTATTTTTACAAGATAACTTATTAAATCGCGAGACACCAGGTCAACAACACTCACATCTGGAGAGACAATGTTATTACTAAATGAACTATTGTGCTCATAATTACCTAATGTATTACATATATTTTTAGCTACTACAGTTAGATAACTAATGCCATCCAATTTGACTTTGTGCTACTATTTTATATAATATTGTGTGTGTGACGCATGTCAATTATGTTTGCTGTACTTGTTTGGTATGAAAATAAAGACATTATCATGATTATTATATTATATTGGAGTAAATTGGGTTCATCAACCCCAAAGTGTTTTATTATTTGTATAAGTCCATATTACCTAATATAATCATTGTGATCCCGGTGTGCGAGCTAATGTATTGTCTGCATTCGTTCTGTGCCCAATTCCCCTTCATCTCAAACTACCTTCTTAAAACACTCATAATTGTATTTCTGAGTGCTTGCCCACTAGCTGTCATGAAACAAAGATGAGGCCCCCATCACAGGAGGAGTCACACTGGTACACTATGATTTGAGTGACAGCCTTGCATAGCGCACACACTACTTCCGCAATGGCATCGCGTTTTTAACCTGCCGGTGTTGTATATATGCGACACCCATAACTCTATTTTCTCTACCCTATGCCGCCAGTGTCGCATGATAATATTTTATTAGCATTAGACATTGAAGTCTGTGAGCATACAATACAAAAATAATAATAATACAAACACTGTTATATGTGCAAACGGAGTACCCGTCCAGAAGACGACAGGTATTAAAACTACAAATACATAGAACAGCCCGTTCTATATATTTGTGAGAATTGAAGAAAAAAAGAGCATTGTAAATTATAGGAGGATAACATTAAAAAAGATAATAATAAATCACAAAGAATATAAAGGGTTTACTAAAAACAAAAAAATAGCTAGTTTTCTCACTGTTGGTCCATGAGTGGATGTAAATAAAGTTAATAGTATAAACATGTTTGGCCGAGTTAGAAAGTGTTTGGGTAAGATATGTCTAAATCTGTTAGATATCGGACATTCAAAAATACAATGGTATTCGTCGCCAAGGACGCCACAGGTACTACATAAACGTGCGATATACACTAGCCTGTTTCTCCCTCTACTTAATAAAACATTGGGAAGGCTGTGGTTTTTTGTAAGTGCAATTCTGTGTTTAAGTGGCATAGTAATATTTAAATAATCAGCAAAAGAAAACGATACATGCAAATCCTTATACAACATACAACTTGACCTTTGGCCTATAATTCCAAACCATTGCTGTATATATTGCTCACACAATCTTTGCTTACTCAAACTGATAAAATAAGGCTCATTCGCTACAAACTGTTCAGTCCACACGAGTCCAAACCCTAGACTATTAATTAGACTTTCAACTAGACTTGCCCAATTTATTACACGATTATCACTTAGAGTTGCATTGTACAATGCGCCTACATTATACATTTGTTTCACCAATGGGCATGCTTTACCGTTAACAATTTTCACCCAATATTTTAGAATTCTAATTTTCCTGTTGATGAGTATTGGAAAACGTCCTAGTTCTCCATAGACCATTTCATTAGTGGTACAGTTTGGAACTTTGAGTAACCATTTACAAGACTTCAAATGAGCTCTCTCAACTGCTAAAGAAGCGTGGAATCCCTAAATTTCAGACGCATATAAAATGTAGTGTAGATTTTAGATTATATAGGGCAGTTTAAGACGTGATACCAATCAGCAAGAATCGTTGACCTTCATTTTGTGAGATGTGGATAATTTTCACTCACGTGAAGTTGTGGATCGCGTCAGCGAGACACAACTTCAAGTGGGTGAAAATTCCGATTTTTTAATCAGGCCGTTAAAGGGGTAATTTAGCTATACTCTTAGCTATACTCTTACATAACTATCTGTTGTCAAAGGTGGCTACCTGATCGAAAAGTATAATATTAACCCTTTAACCGCCAAATTATTCAATTGGAATTTTCATCCACTTGAATTGTGTCTCGCTGACGCGATCCACAACAACTTCAAGTGGGTAAAAATTATTCAGCTTTGACAAAATAGAGGTCAACGATTTTGAACTCTTGCTGATTGGTGTCATGTTTGATATTTAACATGTTCGAAAGCTAGTATTTAATGTGCTAATAAATGGAAAACCCATCCTCCTGGCAGCAAGTCTTGACACAGCGAGGCCGTCAGGCCAAGCCTTGCTGAATTAGCCATACCATCCACCTATTGGGGTAGGGAGGGAGATTTAGATATTGAATATTCATTAGTTTTTCAAAAAATGTCTTTTTAATGTTGGCCCGCTGTCTGCGACGTTGGCTCACCATTAATTCAACCCTCACGCACGTTGCGGTGAGATGTGGTGGTCTGTGTCTGAGACGTTTCCGGTGAGCTACTCGGCCAGCAGACATGTGTTGTTTAATGTAGGGCCGGTGTCGTAGACAGTGGCCCCACATTAAAACAACACTCATGCCAGAGGTCAAACTTGGGTCAAACAGAAAAAATATTTTTTGAAAGTCCCCACTCCAATAGGCGGATTCAACCCTGTTTCAGCAAGGTCGGTCTACGACCTCAGGAATAGCCAGCCTTGCAGAGGAAGATGGGAAAACCGAATATAATCGGGACTGGCGGTTAAATGGTTAAGTGGCTTTCAGTGATGGTCATGTGTGATCAGGCTCAGTTACAGAATCACTAATCTCGACTTCATACCTCCAGTCTGAATGAATCTAAATGCCGTCGAATTTAAAATTATCGATATTATCCTCAGTGATTGAAAGTAAATTATAATACTTTTAACCACATCCTAAACATTCCGGTCTTATATTGTGGCTTTGGTGCCTTTGGTGCTTTCGTACTGTTCCAAACTTTCATTTATAGAGAATATCGAACGTTATTTGAAATGTATATTCTAGCTTTATTTGTAGTAGCAGTGATTTAATCGACCAATTTAAGCGGATCTGACGTCTACAGACGTCAGACTCTGACGACTAAAGTTGATCCCCGCGCAGATCATCGATGGAAAATAACTGTTTATCAGAAACAAACGGCGAATGACAATCAAGTATTACACTGACTTAAGGTAGTGGATCGCAGTGACTCAAAATAAAACTTTTAGTGCTTAAAGGATTGCAATATATATTTTTTGTATATTAACAGTAAATTACAGCAACGTTCCTTAGCGTTATTCATCTGTCTTCAGCCTATTATGCCTGACCCGCGACATTGTTTAAAAACGAATTACATTCAGCCAGATTATCTCCATATTCATAAGTACGTCTTTTATTCTGCGATGCACTTTCTGGTGAATCTACTTGCACTGTCACCATGGCAACCATGCGCTCTTTGGTAGGCAGGTTCCCGGCAAACCCGACACGTCTAACCAATGTTTGACCAAAGTTGGCCCACCGTCTACGACGTTGGCCCAACATTGGTCAAACATTGGTTAGGCGTGTCGTGTTTGCTGGGTTGGCACGTCCTAATCAGGCTTAGTGGTCAGTACGGTTGCTGGGTGTTGGTATGCCCTAATCACATTGTGCCTGCGCCTCTTTAGCCCCTTCACCTCCTCGGTCGTTGTGTTCCTCCGCTGATGTGATAATGTAGGACGCATCCATCCCGAACACGAATAGAAAATAAGCTAATTTAGGACGCTAAGCAGCCAGATTAACCCTCTGCCTGCTGGTAGGGCAAATCCAGGACTCCGTGGGTAGCTTACCATTTGCGTCGTGTGGATGAACATAACATACGGTGATATTGCCTCTAGCAGTCAAAATGTTGTATGTGGCACTCATTTCAGTGCCACATACAACACTTTGACTGTTAGGGCTTGCTTTTTATGCCGTTTTCTGTACTCCGATATGTCATATTTGTGATACAAACTAACGAAATTAGTTATTTTTGTCAGAACGTGTAGCCTACCTCCTACTCAGTTGAGCTCGTTTAGGAGCTTTTTTGTTCTAAACTAAATACTATATATAAAAATAAAATGATTGTCGGCCTATTGTACTATGAGGATTTTCAATCAACCCCGAAATAATGGATAACATGGTCAAATTTTTTGCCTTTTTACAGCAAAAGAATTCAAAAAGAGGGCTGAAAACTTTGGAAAGTCGTTGAAAAAATGTCAAGCAGAAATGGTATATTTCACCTCCAGGTTGACAATTATGTCCCTCGTCCTCTTATTTTTAACCTGTACATCTGTGACTTGTTTCGTGGTGTAGAACGGGTGGCAAGAGGGGAGATGTGAGACTATTTTATGCGTGTGTATTACAATATGATGCCTATGTTGCGAAATGAACCTAAATTTTTTGAATTTCACCAGCAGTGGAAAAATAACTGAACAAATCATGGAATGTATTGGTCAAATTGTCTAAACTTAAAAGTGCATACACCACAGTGTGTGTTCCATTTTAAAGGTAATTGAATTTGTAAAAAGGGGGCTAGGTGATTGCCTGCCACTAGTCATATAGTATTCGAATGCATATTGACACGTCATTTAAAAAGTGTGGGCCAGTAACTAGACTTGCTCGCTCGGTACGACGTAGCCGCTTTAATGACGTACACATGTAGGCCCCCTATTATAGTCATCCGAGCTCAGAGTCAAACGTCGAATAGTTGACACCTTAATAAAACTTAACATCTGAATCTTAATAGAAAGGTTTGGCATATTTACAGTGAAAATGTAAAAAGTAAATGACTTTTAATATAATTATAAAACGATCAAGCCTAAAAAAGTAAGACTGATATAGGCCCATGTGACCATACACACAGAAATGGTAGAACTTCTAGGCGGCATCGATGCATTTTGTATGACGTCATATACTTTTAATGATTCATCACATAATGAAATTAAAAAGTTTAAAATGTCATAAAATCAAAAGTAATAAAGATTTATCAAAAACAAAATCAGTTTGTGAAACAACAAGGCGCGAATACTAAAACTAAAAAATCAAGTTGAATCCCACACCCTTTTTGTGTGTCTGTTCACATATATAAAACTTATAAGTGAAGACGTTTTGTCTATCCCGAAGATGTGCATCTCGCACACAAAGGATCGAGGAAATGAGCAGGGGGTTTTCTCGGGCGCTGAGCGCCGTTAACACTCTGTCTTATAAGGTCAGCTAATTCACCAAGTTAATACCCAGAAAATACTTTAATTTTGGTCTGATTTAAGTGATAAAATCTGCTACTTTTTAATAGTTCCCTATAACGGTGACGTGCGTACGTTTTCCAAAACAGCAAAATTGACTTGGTTAGGATTGTTTTTTGTTAGGAATTAAACGTAATCAGTTTATAATCAAGGCAATAATATGTACGAATTTTTATCAAATTGCGCGCGTCACAGCTTCGATTAGGATAGGTTATAATCACGAATTATCTAGTTATTTTTTACAGAATAAAATATTACGAAACATTTCGGATTAAACTATCTGTAAGATGTGAATATTTACGATGTTGTTTTTCGGGATAACCCTTTGATTTCCACCGGCACGTGAGCCGTCTGAACAGTTTCCGAGCACGCAGAGCAAATCAGGTAATTTAGGGTGATATGCGCGAGGCTTACAGGAAAACGAGCAGGGCTTGCAGAGCCGTTTACCTCCGTTAGCTGTTAACACGACACACTGACCCAATGTTGCATCAATGCTGGGCCAGCGTCTGCGACGCTGGCCCAGCATTAATGCAACATTGGCTCAATGTGCCGTGTTCACACCGTTAGCGCGGCAGTGGAGCCTGGGAAGAACTAAACCCCCAACGGGGTGTAATATTTATGGTTAAGTTTCGCAGATAGACGTGGTCTCGTCCTCGTAGTGGCTGACTGATTGATTTTATATTAGAGGACATAAAAATTGACATTGGGATAAAATGACGGTGTAACGTCAGGCACACGCGTTAAAGAGATCCGTAATCCCTTGTTTTACCGACGAGTTATCCACGTGAAGGCAAAAGAATAAATGTCAATATTTTATGTTTGTAATTATGATGGATAACTATGTTTAACGAAGAAATAAATGGTGGCGTTCATTTGAATAATACAAAGTAAACTATTGTTTCGAATGAAATACTGCTGGTAAATATTTTATCGTCCTCTTTGTAAATTCACCAGGCGTAAATATGGATAATAATTAACTGTCGGTTAAACAGGGTTAAACTTGACCTGTCCATCAGCTGTACATTAAAAAACACTAATGGTTTCGTAATTATCTAACAATCTGGGTGATTATGTCGTTTTCTCTAATTTTGCAGTATGCCATGACACACCTGCATGTAATCAGTCGCATCGAGCTTTTTTATTTGCAGAAATATCAAACAAATCTAACTGTACAAAATACCGAATACATGTAATTATTTTTTTGTTCGGTTGTTGAACTGATAACAAATATATTACAGCAATCCCGATGTATAATAATGCATTTTTGTTTTGCAAAATCAACCATTTGATTTGTTTATCTTTCGTTTCTTATTTAAAATGAAAATTGTAATACAAGTATCACAACGGATAAAACATAACACATATATCTTATTCTGAAAACAACGTCGTATGTGCCACTCTGTAAAGTTTTCGTTAAAATAACAAATTATTATGCATACACATTACACAGCACAATTGCTGTAACTAGTGTCAGTATTCACAAAGTGGGATTGAGATAGAGATAACTGCTTTGAACAATCACAGCCCTGAGAAATCATGGGACCCGCTTTGAGAACGTCGTCCAATGTTGGTCCCTGAGTAATGTTTTATTGTTAGCATTTTGTCAGGGTAACATGCTGATTTCCCCAGTGCAGGCAAGGTGACTGGACTCTGGTCATCCATTGACCTAGAGCCCTCGCCCAACGGCAGTACCTTAACCTCATACTGGAGTACATCAACCAGCACCTGCACCCTGAAAATATTGACCTATAGAATTATATTGAAAATATTGTTTATATGTGATTAATGGCTCATATAACATTATAATGTACATTGCAGGTGTAGGCTTTCAGCACCATCATAAAAGTACACAAAAGGTTCTTGAAGGTTATGTTCTATATAGTGATATAGAGAAAGGTTGCACATACATACCTGGTAAATATGTGGCACCCTCAATAACCTTTTTGTGTTAAGAATGAAGCTCGAAAATACGTGTAGCATTACGTATAAGTAGACCTGTGGTGGTTTGTCAAATAATGGAATTATTTATTAACTACACGATAAAATTCCGTCATTGAAAGTTATAAGCTACAAGAAAAATGATTTCGTTGAGTTTGCAATTCCAGCTGATAATAAAAATTGTTGAAGACAGGGACACCATATTTCCCATAACCTTTTTTTACACGATGAATGACTATGTTGTTCGTGAATTTTACAGTCTGCAATAAACTGTTCCACATCTGCAATTTCAAAAAATATGTAGGTCTACATACTCGAGTAATAATTATTTTCCTGCTTATTTGCATCTTGCGGTGATCTTAATCCAGGACATGCACAAAATATACCAAGCCTTTTTTATCCGTGTATATATTTGAGATGTTTTAGCGACTGCGTTAATGTGGCGTTATGATGCTTTCGAGATTAAAGGACCGTTTATTTGTGGATAGTATATCAGAGGAATCACTGGACACCCCAGTCTTTTGAACAATTTGGACAATTATGTAGGCCTATAACCACTATAGTTGCTATCAGGCCACGTTGACAACTGAGCCGGATACCTCCCATAAGAAAGTAAAGACCGATTTTAACATTTTTAATGGGAATGAGAGAAAGTTAGATGTAAAATAATACCAATCTTCACCCTTAACCCTTAAAGCGCCGGTCCCGATTATATACGGTTTTTCATTTTTTATTAGCACTTTAAATACCAGCTATTGAATATATTAAAGATAAAACGTGACATCAATCAGCAAGATTTAAAAATATTTATTCTCCATTGGGTGAAATCTGAACAATTTTCACTCACTTGAAGTTGTGAATCGCGTCAGCGATACACAACTTCAAGTGGGTGAAAATTACAGTTAAGCAAGTTGGCGGTTAAAGGGTTAAAGCGCTCAAATTAAGTACTTTCAATTTTCACCCACTTGAAGTTGCGGGTCGCTACAGCGACCCACAACTTCAAGTAGGTGAAAATTACCCATATTTGTTTAATTTGAGATTAAACATTTGCAAATACTAATGTTTAAACACTCATTTCGTTCCCAATCTCAGTGATTCAAACGGCTAATAAAATATATTAAAAACGACAATAGTCGTGGTTACCGGTGTAAGCATGGTAAGGTTCAAGCTATTCAATGGAGCGGGTTTCATTTTTGTAATATGAAGCGAGGGATCTTCATGGAACACGGATGTTTTCGAAATATCGATTTTTTTTTATTGTATTATCGACGAGTGATCACATGATAACCATCAATCTGTATGATCTATTGAAACTAATGCACGATTGATCGTTTGCTATCACGCTGAACTACAGGTCACAGGTCAGTGACAGTGTCATAATCTGCAGCTGGGGCTTGGACATCGCCGTCATAATCTGAGCGAGCAGTATTAATTATCTGGGTCATTTCCAGCAAACAATCCATTCAGCAAATGTTGTTTTATTGTTGGGCCACCGTCGTAGACGGTGGCCCAACATTAAACCAGCATTGGCTGAGATTGCGTGTTTTATAGGTTGATTTCCGACAAGCAACACTCATAAAAATATGCTTAAATATGTCTAGATTGTTTTTAGGTTGGCTCCTCAGAGCTATAGGGTCACAAGTGTCACTCATCGTAGTGGCAGATGGCACCCTTTAGCTGTGATGGGACGCCTAACGCTGCCGTCACATTGTACAGAATGGATTTGCACGAATATGAACATTTTCTCTAATTTACTACACAGGACTTTTTATTTTTATTTTATTTTCAATACCATCATGCTTTCGTCTATTAATGTGCACGATCATCTGATCATCCACTAATTGCATGGAAATTACGGTAATTTTACGGTTGAATCAGAATTATCATCTTATTAAATATGATCAAGGAGGACAGCCTGTCATCTTAGATGTCAGAAAAGTGCTCCTCAGTTTCCATTTCCCCACACTTGCGATTTGCATGTATTTTTAGATGCCTCTGCGTGTGTAGGTACAATAAAAATTGATCATGTTCATGATGCTCTGCATTACATAACTAACAAGCCATTTTATATCTAGACCGTTTCGATATCATGCTCTGCTGACACCTTTATATACAGATAGATATTCCTCATTATTACACTTACATATCGCCTAAAAATCTTACATCTGATCGATCAGCAGGTCACTATATACAGTCTATCACCGATTGTTTTTCATGAGAATCTTATATGCTGTACAGGTATAAATAAAACGATATTATTCACAAGTCATATACTCCAGTGAATGATTTCGCCAAAGAAAAATATGATTCCATTAACCCTTTAACCGCAACTTCAAGTGAGTGAAAATTATTCAGATCTGACAAAATAGAGGTCAACTCTTTTCAAATTTTGCTGGTTGATGTCACATTTTATCTTTAACATATTTAAAATGTGGTACCTTATGTGTTAATAAAAAATAAAAACACGAATATATGCGGCACCCGTAGTTAAAGGGTTAAATATAATAACTAAAGATCAAGCTGGAGTGTAGATATTACTGATATAAATCGATCTGTTTTGACACTGTAAAGTAAGCAGATATTGCCTTTTGGCTACCCAGAGCACTACCGTAAATCATTTTGTATTATACATGTATTATTACAGTAGATTGTTAGGCTGTCCTTCAGCTCGTATAATTGCAGGACATATCGACAAAAAAACACAGATTTAATCTGCATTTTAGTGATGGAAAACGAAATAAACATATACAGCATTTAAGAAAACAGCTTAGCTTGATATTAAACGTGTGTGCTCTTCAATTTTTATTAAAATATAAAAAAATGATTTGAAATATATTAATTATGCTCATTTTATGGTGTTTTGAAAAGCTACGTTAGCCGATATTTTACATAGAAAAAGAAGTAGTGAAAATAAGTAAGTAAAATAAGTAAATATAAGATTAATGCATATTTTACACAATATAAATGTATCGCGTTAGGGTTGACTTCGATCCAGGAACGTGTATAAATGATCCACACGTCAAATGTTAATAAGGGGGAGACGCGCCCCTCCCTCCACCATTGTTGGAAAATAATTGTGACAGCCCTGCATGCGAGCAGCGAACACAAGTCTGCATCATAGCCGGCACAATGCCGAGACAACGTCGCAGACGTTGGCCCGGCATCGAGCCGGCTACGAGCCGGCGTTCTGTGAGTGTGAAGATGATCTGTTAAGGTGGGCACCCCGTCCCTCCTCATCTCCTATTTCTCCCAACCTCTCATCATCCAGGCTTTTAACCTCGTCATTTCTCATTCCCCAGTCAGGATATATACGTATTGTCTGGGCGCTGATCCACCGTGGAGCCCTCACTGGACAAAGGCCGGTCACTCTCCACCCGGTTGGAATCGGCTTGCACAGAAGACAGCCATGCATCAAATGATCTTGTTATTAATAATGATGGGATATCTGAGGTAAAAATCAAAACCTCTTTCAGTTTCCTGCAGTTGTCTCATTTTTGTTTTGCTATCTGTTCATATCAGCTCTGGCTACGGCGTAGCCAAAGATGAACTGAACAGATAGAAAAATAAAATCTACCGATGGTACCGATTCTGTATCGTCTTCGCCGGATTTCAAATTTCAAGGAAAAAATAAATCTAGTGAAAAGCAAGAACGATTGATTATTGTGATTGATTGTTTGCGTCATGATCAAGAAAATCGTTAAACATATTTTTGCTCGATTACCACAGAATATCACGTGGATTCTGGAAAATTCAGTTTGTCTATTTCGTCCGTCCGTCTGATTTTTCACAGGGTAAAAGAGATTCTCCACTCGCGCGGATTATCGGTCCGATAACAATGAAATGAAAGGAATCGGTTTTCAGGCCACTTTTGTGCACATACAGGCTAAATCGGGCCAGGTGAACCTCCTGAGGATGAGATGAGTGAGATGACACTGCCCTCCAGACACAGGATTCGAAATTCAAACCCTGGAGGTCTGAGGTTGAGCACGCTACCTCTCGGTCACGGAGGCTCAGCACAATACTGAGTTTTACGAATGGATGGGGAAGATATTTTTGCTTTTTTCAAACCGCTGAGACCGGGAGACGAAACCGAACTCTGGCGTGAAAGACAGGGGTGATAACCACTAGCCTAAGATTCCCGCCCTTTATCGCTCCAATAATCTACCTTGAGTTATGAAGTTGCAATGTATTGTTTCCATGTATAAGTTTCTTCAACGTACACATACATTTTTTCGGTTCGCTTGTAGTGTGTGAACATAATAATTAAAAAAATCGGCCTCTTAAATTAGAGGAGCAATTGAAAAATATGCATTTTGTTAACTTCTTCGTGAATTCGCAAAATATTATATAATTATGTGTAGCATTTTTGCTGTCATTGTGCTGTCAAGTAGTTTTTTTCAAACGCTTTGACGTCACCAAATTCAGCAGCGCATTCGTGTAAGAAAAATCAAGCTATAGGCCTGATTCATGTTTGACACTGATCCCTTCAACATTGGCGATAAATAAAGTGGTTGGCGGGGTTAAGAGAGGCCGGAATAGAGATAATTCTGAAATTCCAAAAAAATATATCCTCTGACTATCTCGTCCACTTCACAGCAAGAACGTGGCTTTAAATCGATGTTGGTTTAATGCTGGGTCAGCGTCGAAGACGCTGGCCCAACATTAAACGAACATCGGGTTAACGTCTCGTGCTCCCTGCTCAGCATCAGACAGTTTGATTATTAATCACACAGGGAATGAGTACGTACGTTTATGATCAATGCCAGACGACTCACTAATTGACAGCCGTACGGATTGTATGGATTGACTTCACATGAGATTAACAGTAATCACAGTGAATACATTCCGTTAGTAATTAGATATGACAGGCAACAGTGAGATGTATCGTGCGCACTGTAGCAGGTTCAAAACCTCGGAACAACATCTCAACCATCTAAAATAATGGAGAGTCTACAGAAAATTATTTGATTCGTTAAAATATCTAAATATACGCAATTACATATAAGATATTGTCGGTATTGGTGGTTGAAATCGGTTTCTTTGATTGATTTACTGAGGTTTTCTCAGAACAAAATCATTACAATAATTATCATAGCAGATTGTCTTTAATTTTAATAAACATATCTGACTTCCCATTTGTCCATGAAATGATCTGATATGAACATCATGTAAAACTCTAGCAACATCCGCAAGTTATATTTTAATTAAAAATTGATGGGTGAACATATCTAGGTTCATATTGAAATACAAATAGACGTGTTCTTATAGAGGCCAATCGTGAGCCACTTGTTGCCATCAAATATTAAACAATGGTGATATTTGGTGACATTCGTACAAGCATTATCTTCGGTACAAGCAGATTGTATTTATTTAGTTTTAGACGGACAGAAGTATATATAATTTGGTAGCAAATAAACAGCAGCAGCGATAGCAGAAACAACAGCAGGAAAGTTGCACAGATGTATAGGGATAACAAGAACAGTAAATAGTCCATTGCCAGAATTGGTCACCGTGCACCCCGCCCCCCTCCACTACTCACCCACACCAACTTTTTTAAGCTTTGATATGTTCAAGACACGAATTGAGATGTTACCAGTAAAAAAATAGGGACAAAATATATATTTTGACCGCTTATATGAAGGTTACCCCCAAACCTGTCGAAAATTAGGGGGGAAGGTTACATAAACGTCTGTCATTGATTTTCAGATTAACCAATCTGCACAATGCGAGATACCATAAAACTGATATTGAATTCCCGTTCTAATAATACATCACCCATTGCAGTAGAGTAAATAGTCGTCTGCTCACGTACGCTCAAACATGTTTTTTATTATAAAATAATCAAAATAACAACAAAATAAACTAGTCAACATGGTCGAAGAAAACGGCACAATAAATCGTAATTGTTGGACATATTCATATCTGTCCTATGTTCTCTGAACCCAGATATAGGCCCATGTATGCTTCAAATTGTGTGATATTTATATTTATAAATGACGTAATTTTTAATGAAAGAATATCGCAGCCTTTCGTGAAAATATGTATATTTAGCCTGGGCTGAATTCTGAAACATGACACTTTGCTCGGATAACATTTTATATTTGGTGACACTCACCTTCAAATTAGCAAAATACAAAATTGCCACCAAAATGTTAAGAAAACCACCATATTCTTTATAGTTCGTCGCACATTAAAGCACAATTTATAATTTCTGAAATATTTTTAACTGATAATTTTGTTCTTGTGTCTTTAGAAAGAAATGACCTTTATTTGATTTTTAAATCCAAGACATCCGCTGTTTCTGATGTATTTACTGTTACTATAATTAAGTATACTGCTATGTTGACGATATATGACATATACACGAGTAAATTTGAAAGAAAAAATCCAAAATGGCCGCGAAATTCACCTTCATATGAGCAAGAAACAAAATGGCTATCGAAATGTAAGTTAAACCTCCTTTTGTTATTTGTCGCACGGAATTGCTCAATTTATTGATTTTGTATGACTTTGGGGACGAAACAAACATTTCTGATGTGGATTGTTCATCGTCTGACCTATAGTTTATCGCAAAATCCAAAATGGACGTCATTTTACATATTTACTATTAAAATAATGACGTGATTCTAAATACTAAGCACATAAAATCATGTTAGAATACGATGTGCTTAAACACAGTTTCGAATGCATAATCTGCCGTATTACGTAGTCTATTTTTTAGATTTTTATTAAATAGATGCTGATATGATATTATTATATTATAGTTCACGTGCATAAAAAACGTTTTATTTGTGTGTTCGTGGTAACCATTTTGAATTTGAAGGTCAAATATAGGTCATTTGGATCGAAACACATAAATTGACATAAATTCATCAGCTCCAAATCATGCAGAAACCAGAAATCGTGCAATAATTTGTAACACAAATGTAGAAAAAATGTTGTTTTTGCGGTCATTTTTTGTTTTGCTTATTTAGATGTGAAGGACACCAAATATAGAATTTTATCCGATAGTTTCGATATCAGCACACACAAATTATGTAAAAACAAACGGGAGAAAAAATATAGACTTAAATGCAGAGCAAAATACACACATTCGCAAAAAAATCTGCAATATTCTTTCATTTAAAAATATATATGCCATGTACAAATCGAAATGCCACTCATTTTCAAGGATATACACATCTGGGTTTAGAAAACATTGGTCAGATATATATATTGCCAATAATTATGTCTCTGTAAGTCGTTTGCATTGACCATGCTGACTAGTTTATTTTGTTGTCGATTTCGTGTATTTGTGATAGAAAAAAATGTTTAAACGTATGTTCTACTAACAATGGTTTGATTGGCTAAAAAAAACGGATTATTATTGCAGAAATGGCACGATACGCACCCCCCCCCCCCCCAGCTAAGATTCTTGAGTCATTATTTGAAAAAATAGAATCACCAATACACCTCACATAATTTCTTCACGAGTTATTATCACCGCTACCGGCTAAACAGAAACAAATAAAATAAAAAGTAACATTTAAAAACTGAGGTATTAAATGGTAAGACGGTGAAATGGTACTGAGGTCAAATTACAAAAGAATTCACGATGTTAGTGCAGATACATTAAGGTTAAAAAGACACACAAAAACAGAATAAAGTAGAATTAACAGACCCACGTCTAGATCGGTTTAATTAGTCAATGTATGAGAAAATTGGGATTAGCAATTAATAAATAACACTATCCAGGAAAATACGAATATCCAATAATTATGTAAACTGAATGGACAGATAATTTATTATTACCCTAATTATTACCCTAAAAGGTAGTATCTGCTTATTTATAAAGTAAGCGGATACTGCATTTTGGCTTTACAATGCAGTATTGTCATGTGTGATTATATTATATCATGTGGACTAGTGTATTTTTAACTTTTAAGCTATTTGAACAATTCAGCTGAAATAAATATATATTTAATATACCAGATCGAAAATACACATTGCAAAGCAAGAACAGTAAAACTGTTGTAGTCAACAAAAAGACATTTGTCAGTCAGTTGAGCGAGTTTGCAAAATTTAATGTACATTTTTAGTTTAAAATATCACTATGCACATTTGTATTCTGCTGCTTTACTTCTAAAATACCTATCAGGCCTCTTCGATCTTCAGACACCAGCAAGCTTTATGTTAAAAAACAAAGCACTAAAACGGCTCGAGAGAATTTTTAAAGGTACGTCTGAACTCTGTCCTCCGAGGTCGCTATAGAAGTGCTTTAATTAAAATTAATTTAATTAGATATGTAGCTATTGCATTTGAAAATGATCATGCTCAATATGTGAAAGACATTTATACTGAGAAGCACATATTCATCAGACCCATGCTAACTTTAAATCCTGAGGATAATTTTTTTCAACTATGTGTGACAATTAACTCCCTTCTCATCAACTGATATGTGTAAAATTGTAATTAGTTTAGATGATTTATTTTATATTGACTCGACTATGGCTCATAAGATTTCCGTATAATTATAACTGAAATGCGAATACCACCGCGCATTGGAAATGATCTGATAGAGAACTATAAACATATATATATATCATCTTCGATTATACATCACTTATTGAGATTGGCCAGGACGTGTACATATCATATGGTAGGGTATAGTCCTCTTAGATTGCACAAATTTGCTCTTGCTTATATTTATATTTATGAAAAATAGACATCTCCAATATTCAATTGTTGGATTTACTAAGCATCTACAAAAACTTAGTGATATTCCTATGGATCTAAAACATTCTTGAAACCGAATAAATTATAAATACGGCTTAGCAGGAAAAAGTTAAAAGTTGTAGCGAAACGGGAGCAACGTCGCTGTTTACTTGAACGTAACTCCAGTAATTGCTTACTGTTGCTTGCATTTGAACGACAGGGTGGGGTCCGTATTCTCGTACAATTTACGTCATATCGTAGGCTTCTGATTGGGCGAGATGGTCATCTCGACCAATCAAAAGCCTACGATATATCGTAACTTGTGCGAGAATACGGGCGTTTACGGAGTAGCAGCAGTAGCTGTGACAAAGACGAGCGTCAAGCAGATAAGGATGGTGGCAGAAGAAGTGGTGTTCAGTCTGTGGGTGTCTGGCAGACAGCGCAATCAGAGCGACAACAAAACCAGGGACAGCACCACCTGCAGCCACAGCAGCTGCGTGAAAGCGTGATAACGACCACAGTCACCAACCAGCAGGACTCAGCAGAGATAAGGCTGCAGGACCAGAAGAGAGCGAGCAGACCCTCCAGCCTGCAGGCATTGCCAGACTGTGCACAGAGGCAGTGGACCCCGCTATGAGCCGCACCAGAGGGCTTAACTAAGCCATTACCAGCGGCATTGTGCCGGCAGGAGCGGATGGATACTGTGTAGATGTAGTAGTGGCAGTCCCGGCAGTATTCTGAATCTCTGTCAGCTCTCTGGATCCACATATATACAGTAAGTGATAGTGTGAGGTGCCACACCAGTACTGAGGTGGCATCTCCTATAACAGGAGCCTACATTCTTAAAAGGTCTTTGTTGATGACTGTTTTTTGTGTGATGTTTTACTGTGACAGACACAGAGAACGTTCCCATACGTTCTCTGTGCATGTATGTCAACATAAGATATTAAAACGCTATTCAGCTGTATAAATAGTGTATCACATCTCAAATTGTATCTAATTCTATATAACTTTGATGAAGCCGTACTCCCAAATAGTCAAACGAACAAAAGAAATTGAGCTGCTGCCAAGATTTGGAGCAAATGTTAAAAACCTCCACATATGGAGGAAGACAAATATTTTACACTTTTGAACGCTAAAACGTGTGAAGTGAAAGCAGGACCTATTTTTCAATTTATTTTTTTTAATAATCAGAAATCTAAAAGGTAAAAATGACTTAGGCTTCCTTTGCTTTAGTGCGACGATACGTAATGTGACTAAGATATTTTTGAAAAAAACGGTTAAACAATATTTTGATAGTGGTTGTGCATATGGTATTATGTAATTTTCAAAATTCTTCTGATATCATAAAATAAATGCATGCAAAATGTTTTACTTACTCAAAATGTAAAAAAAATGTTGCATTAGTTTTAACTCCCTTAACATAGAGGCGATTTGAAAGCCTATGAACTGAGAATTATTGTTAAATTCCAATTTTGGTTCTGCAATGTTTATTTGACCTTGTGAAAGCTCAAATTCCATTCGCCGGCTATAACGGGATCCGGATATTTCTGAGGTAGCAATCGGGTCGTATGGTATTTTGAGACTGTATTCGAGCAGGCAGCATCAGCAGGTCTACTCTGTTTCGCATGCGAATATGCTTATACGATCGTGCTTTAATCATTTGAGGTATTCCGACGTATTATTACAGAGCTTTCTGTAAAAAATATGCTGTCCGAATCTGGCTTACCTAATAAAAATCAGGTTGGCTCATCTTGATACCCGCTATTTCGTGTTTTGTGTTAATGCCGTTGGTGAATTGTAGTATGGTTATGTGTAAGTAAATTAAATTAGCCATTACCACATCCAGTTATAGATGACATGCAAAGATGACAGAAGATGTTTCACCATGAATCAAAACCAATAGTCCTACCTGACCACATTTTGTGGTTTCTCACTAGATGGCTAAGAAGAACTAAAATAAACGTTTTTTCATAGATCGGTGACGCACAACATCAATCATTATACACATGTTCAATATCAGTTTGCCCTAGACTCTGACTGGTCGTAGCTACTTTTGCATCCACAAAAACAGCTATTCAGTCAGGTGATTCGTCTCTTGTTTGCTCTATAACATGGTACCAAGTTACTATAATCCACAGCAACAATCCAAGATAGTCTGCCCAGCTATACTGCTCTGCAAAGCCGAAAGGCAGTATCTGCTTACATGTAAAGTAAGCAGGTACTGCCTTTTGGCTTTGCACGGCAGTATAATCCCCCATGGGCAGTAGCCAATACTTGCCACGGTAGGCATTTAAACTAGTCCTACAATAGATAATTTTACATTAGTTGAAACCCTAGGATGATTGGAATTACTCCGCAACTATTTTTATTTGAGAACTATCCAAAGCGAAAATAGTGGAGCTGAACGAAATGCCATGACATCTGAGAATTAAGCTGCACAATAAAACCCAAGTCTCCTGCTGTTTGAACTGGGGGTAAATCCCCCAAGCATGCCCACAAAAGCCTATGAAGTGTGTGAAGGAAAACTCTCCCAATAAGCCTCCATACCCTTTCACCCCACCCAACATGACGTTTCATTTGTACATCACATATTTTTAATTTACACATTGCATTTTTTAACGCATTACAACGTCGCTTGAAAAGTCATTAAAAGTGACGTTAATCAATATTTTTACTTTCTTTCTGATTGGTCAACATCGGGATGTCAATCAAGCAAAAGTTTACCCCTGCGACGCTGGCCCAATATTAAACCAACTTCGTGTTTGCTGGGTACGATCTAAACCAGGCACCACTATGATTGATCCCGCTCTAATGCGAGCTGGATTGAGGAAGCACGCGACACCAATGAGTTGACTATTTAAGTGATATAGTAATATATAGATTTCTAATCGAATGAACCACGCGCTCGAACCCTGGAGCTAACCATGTTTTATGGCTGTGAAAGAAACATGACATCAACAGAACGTCACATAAGTGCCTGTACATGTGGATATTAATAGAGACTAGCATTTGGACAAGAGTCAAGTTGTCCAAACAGAAGACGATACACCGTTTGGCTATTGACAAGGCACGTTTCGTAATGATTGAAAAAAATGTTCCGTCAGATTAATTTTACCTGACCTGATTGTTTTAAATATCCTGATTGTTTGACACCACTCCCAAAACTTAAAACTTATGTTTCTAGCTTTAGTTGTACCCCAGTTGCCTCGACCTCTGTAATCAGCGTGGTGCTTCCTGGTTACAGATGTGTTCCGCTGTTCGTATACGGTGAACTGTAGGCATAATCCTTCCAAAAATGTGTATGTTTCTAGCTTTAGTTGTACCTCATGCAGTTGCTCCAAACTGTAATCAGCATGGTACTTCCTGAATACAGATGTGTTCCGCTGTTTGTACACAGTGGACTACTCCTTCCATCAATGTGAGTGAAGTCAGCAAAAATATATTATTCCTTCTCATACTGCAGCGACAAGTTGCCATTGTAAATTATGTTTGGTATAAAATGTAAATTCAGATATTTCTCAGAGGCATAGTCATCAAAAAAATTAGATGAATCGGGGTTTAGGCAACTTTTGTGCACATACAGGCTAAATTGGGCCAGGAAAACCTCCTGAGGATAGTGAGATGACTGAGATGACACTGCTCTCCAGACACAGGATTCGAAATTCGAGCCCTGAGGCCGAGCACGCTACCTCTCGGTCACGGAGGCTCCCCACAATACTAACTTTCACACGTGGATGGGGAAGAAACAATTTTGTTTCTTTCAAACCGCCGAGACCGGGAACCGAACCCCGTACTCTGGCGTGAAAGGCAGCGGTGCTAACCACTACCCTAGGACACCCGCCCGGCATAGTCATCAATAATAGGTTATACTGTAACTAGGATAGGAGAATCACGCAATGACGCAGCGCGGGCCCACGGTATCCCTGCGACACTATTTTTTATCCATTACTAAATTTTTGCCCCACACACATGAATAAATAAATTTAAAAATATCACTGATTAAAAGTCTTATCCGTAACAATCCAAAATTAAATGTGTCTCTAAATAATTGCTAATGGCCAACTGTTTTCCCCTACAAGAGTAGAATTCCTTTTAGAAATCAGCCTACGTCGGCTTTACGAATTAAAAAATGTGGCAATTACAATAAATTCCAAGAGATCAAAATGTTGTGAATGGTAAACGAGTTCCAAGCGAAATATTTTGGTGAAACACATAATAAAACATGCTCATAATACTGCATAATGTGGTAATGTATTCATTTATGCATTTATTCGTTCATTCAAATGGAATAAAGAGCATATTGTCTTTAATTTTTTTACTTATTCCTGTAGTGCCATATCATGTAACTATTTTTTTTAGAATAATGCATTCTTTCAAACATTTAGTATTTTACCGTTTTCATGGTTCTGTTTTTCATAGCACGCGAAAAATGGCACATGTCCAAGTAATACTTATGACCTACCTATAAAGGTTCCCATTGACATAATTTAATATAATGGAGCTGCGTTGGGATTTTCCCAATATGACGCTACTAAACATCGTTTCCATATTATTATTCGTGTTCAAATCATCATATTTATAGCAGGGCAAGTAGTCTCATAATTATGTGACACAACGTACATGCTAGAACTTATAGTATAAATGAGGAACACATAGGCTCACACACGCTGCCCTGCAAAGCCAAAAAGTATAACCACTTATTTTTAAGTAGGCAGTTACTGTCATTTGACTTTATAGAATAGGAATATGCGTACATGCAGATTTATTTTTTATTATAATATCACATGACACAATAATGATATGATTGACAATAATAGAAAATGAAAAGGCTGATTAACCCTTACAGTGCGGGGACCGACTCAGATTCGGACGTCTACAGTCGGTCCCCACACTGTAAAAGTTTTTTTTTTTTTTTTTTTTTTTTCATGGTTCTGTTTTTCATAGCACGCGAAAAATGGCACATGTCCAAGTAATACTTATGGGATAAAAAACTTATGAATAAATAAATTTAAAAATATCACTGATTAAAAGTCTTATCCGTAACAATCCAAAATTAAATGTGTCTCTAAATAATTGCTAAATTTTAATAAAATAATATACTAAATTTTTGCCCCACACACATGAATAAATAAATTTAAAAATATCACTGATTAAAAGTCTTATCCGTAACAATCCAAAATTAAATGTGTCTCTAAATAATTGCTAATGGCCAACTGTTTTCCCCTACAAGAGTAGAATTCCTTTTAGAAATCAGCCTACGTCGGCTTTACGAATTAAAAAAAGTGGCAATAACAATAAATTCCAAGAGATCAAAATGTTGTGAATGGTAAACGAGTTCCAAGCGAAATATTTTGGTGAAACACATAATAAAACATGCTCATAATACTGCATAATGTGGTAATGTATTCATTTATGCATTTATTCGTTCATTCAAATGGAATAAAGAGCATATTGTCTTTAATTTTTTTACTTATTCCTGTAGTGCCATATCATGTAACTATTTTTTTTAGAATAATGCATTCTTTCAAACATTTAGTATTTTACCGTTTTCATGGTTCTGTTTTTCATAGCACGCGAAAAATGGCACATGTCCAAGTAATACTTATGACCTACCTATAAAGGTTCCCATTGACATAATTTAATATAATGGAGCTGCGTTGGGATTTTCCCAATATGACGCTACTAAACATCGTTTCCATATTATTTTTTTGTCATAATAATTTATCATGACTGCTACTAAACATCGTTCCCATATTATTATTCGTGTTCAAATCATTATATTTATAGCAGGGCAAGTAGTCTCATAATTATGTGACTCAACGTACATGCTAGAACTTGTAGTATAAATGAGGAACACATAGGCTCACACACGCTGCCCTGCAAAGCCAAAAAGTATAACCACTTATTTTTAAGTAAGCAGTTACTGTCATTTGACTTTTTAGAATAGGAATATGCGTACATGCACATTTATTTTTTATTATAATATCACATGACACAATAATGATATGATTGACAATAATAGAAAATGAAAAGGCTGATTAACCCTTAAAGTGCGGGGACCGACTCAGATTCGGACGTCTACAGTCGGTCCCCACACTGTAAAAGTAGGCCCTAACAATATTTTTAATTGCCATAGACCCGTAACATAGGTATTAATTAATAGGCTATGAAGAGCTATATATAGGCCCTAACTGAGACATTTATGATGATTTCAAATTTAAAACCCTTTAGTCTCCATAGTTTAGACAAAACGATTTCAACGCTTTAAGGGTTAAACGAAAAGTAATGTGATTCAACTGTATCACATTCAGGTGCTCTGCAAAGGCAAAAGGCAGTATGCCGTATCTGCTTACTTTACCTTTTGGTTTTGCGCGACAGCCGCCTGCTCACCAGTGAATAATGGAGTAAAATGTCATGTATTCTTTCTATCCTCTTTATCTCTTTGTCGTTTGTTCTCGTCACATCATGTCATCCGCGTCACTAAGCTCCTGACTGATTGAACCCACGGCTAGGAACAATGCGACTTGGCTGTGCTTCACTTACTCCTTCTCATCTGTTATGATGCACCTCACCGCATCTCTGTTCTCTGCACCATGCACCTACCGTATTATATAATACGTAGGCCCCACCGTGATCGAAACTGCATGGCCTAATGTACCATAATACCATTGTATGCAGCGCGTGTTCTATAGAAGAGGCCTTATAGCTGTTATCAAATATAACAATGTGTATTATCTAAAAGAGTATTTATAATTCGCGGAACACGGAGTATAATATACCCTGCAATACAGGGATATTACTATATAAAACAAGCTTATAATGAGCACAAAATAAGGAGAGCAATTCGAAATTGCGCAAGTGATGCCAGCTTCGATAAAAAGCAGAAAACATTGATTTGTGAAATGGCATCAGCAAATCTAACTCCTACATAATACTGACATAGCAATTCAAATACATCAGCAATTCCAGCTCCTAAAAAAACCCTGCTGACATAGCAGTACGATGCGGGATTATGTCAAATTCTGATGAGCTAGCACATAGTACGATCAGACTTTACTTATAAAAGAGCGCTATTATTGTTTTGTTGTGTTAGTATTTATGCATGGGAATCCATTCATCTGGCAGGGTAATGGCGTACCAATACACTGACAAACTATCTTCAATGGGCGTCAGGACATATAGCTACTGGCTATTCTCCACAGCTGCTGAAAACAAATAAAATCCGAGACCTAAGAAGTAAAACCTGTGGCTACATCGTGTATATGCGCGTCAGAAGGAATGCAAAACATCTTACTTTATATCGTGATGTGAACCTCAAAAATCACTTCAAGTCATCCGGAAGATTGAGTTAGTGTTTGAAAAAAATATTCACTCATATATTATGCGACGTAATGTTCCATTTACTCATTCAGTACGAAAGCGTATGCGTGCACTCTATAGTAGTCAGTCAGCCAACTATTTAGTCGATTACTCAGAAAGTTAGGCAGTCAATCAATCAATCAATCAATCAATCAATCAATCAATCAATCAATCAATCAATCAATCAATCAATCAATCAATCAATCAATCAATCAATCAATCAATCAATCAATCGATCAATCAACCAATCAATCAATCAATCAATCAATCGATCAATCAATCAATCAATCAATCAATCAATCAATCAATCAATCAATCAATCAATCAATCAATCAATCAATCAATTAATCAATCAATCAATCAATCAATCAATCAATTAACCAACCAACCAATCAATCAATCAATCAATCAATCAATCAATCAATCAATCAATCAATCAATCAATCGATCGATCAATCAATCAATCAATCAATCAATCAATCAATCAATCAATCAATCAATCAATCAATCAATCAATCAATCAATCAATCAATCAATCAATCAATCAATCAATCAATCAATCAATCAATCAATCAATCAATCAATCAATCAATCAATCAATCAATCAATCAATCAATCAATCAATCAATCAATCAATCAATCAATTCAATTGAGGACTCAGTCAGCAGTCAGTCAGTCAGTCAGTGAAAGCAAGCAAGCAAGCAAGCAAGCAAGCAACCAAGCAAGCAAGCAAACGAGCGAGCAAGCAAGCAAGCAAGCAAGCAAGCAAGCAAGCAAGCCAGCGAGCAAGCAAGCGAGTAAGCAAGCCAGCAAGCAAGCAAGAAAGTAAGCAGGCAGGCAGGCAGGCAGGCAGGCAAACGAGCAAACAAACAAACAAACAAACAAACAAACAAACAAACAAACAAACAAACAAACAAACAAACAAACAAACAAACAAACAAACAAACAAACAAACAAACAAACAAACAAACAAACAAACAAACAAACAAACAAACAAACAAACAAACAAACAAACAAACAAACAAACAAACAAACAAACAAACAAACAAACAAACAAACAAACAAACAAACAAACAAACAAACAAACAAACAAACAAACAAACAAACAAACAAACAAACAAACAAACAAACAAACAAACAAACAAGAAAAGAATTATTTGAAACGTTGCCTATTAAATCAGCGGTAAATCGTAGTACATATCTTCTTCGACTCTAGAAAACGATAAAAAAAGTGTACTAAGATATTGGGGTTCCTAAACCACTGCTCCGGAATCCTCCCCGTACCATTGTATGGGGCTCACTAGTAATTTACATGAATAATCAATCTGGACTGAGAATCCCGGTGAACCACTGGGGACGGGACAAAGGTCGCCTTTTAAGAATTTTTTCACTTTGCTTTCTGGACGAGTAACCATAATGACAAAAAATCCAGACCAATCACAAAGGCATAGCAATCCTTTACTGCAAATGAAATGAATCGGGCTTTAGACCACCTTTGTGCACATATTGGCTAAACTGGGCCAGGAGAACCTCCTGAGGATGGTGAGATGATTGAGATGACACTGTCCTCCAGACACAGGATTCGAAATTCGAGCCCTGGCGGTCTGAGGCCGAGCACGCTACCTCTCGGTCGCGGAGGCTCCCCACAATACTAACTTTCACACGTGGATGGGGAAGAAACAATTTTGTTTCTTTCAAACCGCCGAGACCGGGAACCGAACCCCGGACTCTGGCGTGAAAGGCAGCGGTGCCAACCACTACCCTAGGGCCCCCGCCCCCCTTACTGCACCAACATAACTCTTGCATGAGCTCTTCTGGGTATGTAGACAATTCTGACTATAGAAACATAACCCATTGGATGCTCAATATACTGAGATTCATCAACAGCAATTCAAAGACAATTCTTTGTTTAAGGTCAGTAAAATTGCATTTTAGATCTTTTTTGTTAAACTTCATGTAATAAAAGTCATGAATTCAGGGGATATATATTAGAATCGCTAACGATAGCAGCGCATATGATGCGGACAGGTTGCATATGTACTTATATCGCAACTTTATTTTATTTAACAAAATATATAGGCTTATCCGGTAGACATAGACGCCGACACTAGAAACGACTAGGTCAATCCGAAACAAATATTATGCCTGTGTTGTGGGAGAAAAGATGTAGCTAGAGCCACGCTGCAGACTGTTAGGGCTAACTATATGGTAGTTCTAACACAAAGACGAGAAGGACACAGGGACATTAAAACCGCACTGCCATTACACAGTGCCAGACAGTACTGCCGTGCAAAGCCAAAAGGCAATATCTGCTCACTTTACAAGTGAGCAAATACTGCCTTTTGGCTTTGCAGAGCACAGTAGCCTACAGATGTCCCCCGTGGACTGGAGGGAACATAAAACCTTGATGAATCACACTTACCATACTCTCTCCTGCTGCTGTAACACCATCCACACACAGCTAGCACAAGACATTTGGTTAAAGTTGGGCCAGCGTTGGGATGACATCTCATGTTTGCTAAAAGAAGCTTCTCATTGCATTGCCCCCAGCCGTATTCAAATAACATAGCTATCATGTATGGGGTATTTTGATCTATTGATCAGGCAATACTTTCTTAGTCCATATACTTAGTAACGGAACTGAATGGTAAAAGTTCAACATAACAAACTAAAATATGTATTGTATTCATTTTGCAAAAAAATTGGATACGTACGTATTATAAATGTTAACGTTATGGCTCCATGTTCAGAAGGTTATATATTCAGAAGATCCTATGTTCAGAAGGTAGAACTATGTTCAGAAGATCCTTTGTTCAGAAGGTTCTATGTTCAGAAGGTCCTATGTTCAGATGGTCCGATGTTCAGGAATATTTGCGCAGAAGGTCCTATGGTCAGAAAGTCCTATATTGATTACATTTAGAAGGGATAAGGGTAATTGCACCATATTTAGTATTGTTTTATTAAATTGATATCATTTTTTTGTTCTGAATACCATATAGCCAAGGGATTTCCAGGGTAGAAATATATTCTAACCAGAGTAGGCCTAGTAGTAGTTTGGTAGTGTAAACCAATTTAAACACAAATATTGCTGTTCTGCCTTAGCACGGCACTACAGTAATAGCAGTATGCCTAGACGCATTTAAAAAAAATCTGTATTGAAAAACGACAGTTTCGAGTGAGACGACGCACAATGGAATAGGCATAAGAAACTGAAGAAGAGACGAAGCAAAGGAAAAAGAAACGACGTAATTGAGAAATAGACTTTAGGGCCTACCGGATGCACATTCACCGTGGTGAATGAATTTTGCTGATTTCTTAGTAAACTCGCAGCCAATTGTTACAAGCAGAAATGTTCTAGTGATGAGACGACTACCTCGGAAATTTCACTGAAAAATAGGGTATAGTTCAAAAGTTATAATCTCTTCAACATGATTCTAGTAAACGTCGCTCTCTATAGACAGTTAATTTCGTTTCACAATTCCATTACATAACAAATGGTGCACCTTCTGCAATACCTATTAAAACTTGCCAATATAGAAAATAGTATGTTCAAAATTTCATAAAAATTGGTTTACAAATGACTGATTAAGCATAGGAGTTAATTCACCTTGGTTAATGTTACTATCATCATGATAACAAATAAGAAGTAGTATAAAACGAAACAAAATAAAAAAACACACGTGAAATGAGAGGATGAAAAAGTTATGTGGCATTGTAATTTATCTAAAGATAGAAATGTATGCAAGACCTTCTGAACAAAGGATTTCTGAATAACGGACCATAGGACCTTCTGAATATGGGACAGTCACCCATTTGGTTTTATGTCTGCAACTGTAAGCTTTACACTTTCTGCTCACCCAGCAGAGCCCACACGCTGTTATGAAAAAAGAAAAAATAATACATTTTCAGAAGGTGCCGTGGCAGGGCTCCAATAAAGTAGAGAACACAAAAGTCCATCAAACGTACATGTGGGCCTCAACGTCTCGTGCTCGCTGCAGCCTGTTTAAATTACAATACCGCGAATTCGCGACTCATATCAGGTATTTAACCCTTTGAGTGCGGGCGACGCTTTTAAGCGCATTCATACTGTTTTTCCACAACTAAAATTTGACAGAAATTGAACAAATATGCATGTATAAATCTTGAGTAAAGCCCCCATTGTGAAATTTAGCAGGTTTAATTTTTAAGTGAGGAGGTATTTTCATTTCATTTGAAGTTGGCAATTGCGTGAGCAATGCCAACTTCAAATGAAAGGAAAATGTTAAGTAGTAATGAAGCACTTAAAGAGTTAAAGGAGTTGAATAACAACAACGGTCAAAGCTCTATCGAGGGGTGACCCTTGTCATATTAATTTAGTGTTTTGCTATGATCAGCCGGTCCCATTATAAGCATGTCTAGGTGATGCTTATTCTCCAATGAACATATACGTTGATTCTATGCTAGTTTAATTTTGCGATGATTTGCTACATATCATGAATGGATTATTGAAATAAATGAGGTCTATATTATAATCATGTTTATACAATGTATACGTTTTTTTTTCTTATAATTAGTTTATTTTATGTCATTTGAGATGACGTTGAATGGAACACATGCAGCTCATTCGGTTTTGGCTGTGGCTCTATATTCTGAGGTATATACTAGGCTTGAATCCCGGTCGTAAATGTCGGATGTCATCGTGGATATGCATAGACATATATTATACATGTAGACAGTATTCCAAACAGTTCAACGGCCTGGAGTCAACAGTGCAACTTCCTATTATACTGTTCAAAATGAGGAACCCTGAATTCATAGTCCTGATTTTTTTTCTGTCGCAATGTAAAGCAATGCATTACAATACCACTCACAATCGAAAGTGGAAACGCATATACATGGAACATTTACAAATACAAATATGCGTGTGTAGAAGGTATTGAATTTTTTTGAATGAACTGTGCAGTCGATTAGTTGCATAATATATAGCTGGCACCACCATGCACGTATAATCAGTGTGAAGCTATTATCCATGCATGGCGACGCCGCGTGGTCTTACCGTGATGTAACCGTGTTGACCAGACGTGAATAATGTAATGTATTTTCTCAATCCTCTTCATCTCTTTATCGTTTGTTCGCGTCACGTCGTGTCATCTGCGTCAGTGAACCCCTGAGTGACTGCAAAACCCGATCAAGGTGTTCGTGCTCTCCTTCCACGGTCGCTCTGCTTCTGTTTCTCACATGGTGGTGCCGAGCTGTGCGGTGCAAAATGCATGGCGTCACGCCATGCATTGTGCACCGCACCGCACAGCTCTCGGCACCACTTAAGAAAACGAAAACGCACTGCCACCCCTTATCGTATAAATTAATTGCAATCCTGCAAATCCAATGAAAAGGAAAGCGCTGGACAGGCCCTGCATGTCTATAATATATATTAGCCAATTTATATTAGCCAGATCTAAAACTTTGATTTGTATATTTCCGCACGTTACAAAATGACCCGGTGCAAATTAAAAATAGTTATTATTATATTATATTAAAAACAATTAAAGTGAATACAAAGTCATCCATTGAAATTTCTTATACTTTCACAGCTGGAAGCAGAAAAATTCTTACAGAATAGATGATTTCTTGATGATAAAAGACTAAGACAACTAATTAAATTTAATCATGTTAGCCTAAACAAATTTGCATAAATGCGAAGTGACATATTACGATTTTTATCAAAACCTTTTCAAAAAATGCGGTGATAATTAAATTACATTGAAATGTCTATTACAAATGGGTTTAAAGGGAAAAACTGTTTCAGGATTCAGGATTTATTTATTAAGTCAAAAAACATAAATAAGTGTACAGGAAAAACATACAAAATAAAGCTGACAAGGAGACCCTCGTTAAGACAAGTATTTATCGCTAGCACAAGGGCCGTATCGCGTAATGAAAAGCTGTGCGACTTTACCCATTTGGTAATCAAAATGAATTATATATCATCAAGTTATGTATACACCAATGGTAATGTGGAAGTATTAAAAGCGCAAATGAGTGTAAATAAGAATTATCTAACAAAATGCGACCCGTCACAGTAAAAGGGCAGTGAGATCAACTGTGTCTCAGATCAACATACAGCGAATTCCAAATGGAGCTGCAACGACGAATTCATAAACGTGCACATGGAACAGTTGACATGTTGGTGTCGGATGATCAAACATATCTAGAATTTTTCTGTGGTGAGCCTATACTAATAATTCAAAGCGATGCGTAGGTTGATGAAAAGGCAAGGCTTTTAAAGTGATGGTGAGCAGCTTAAAACGATATTTTATTGGTAGCCAATGAAGTGATCTCAAAAGGGGGCCAGATCTACAAAAATGAGAAGCCTTACAGACTACCCATGTCAGACATTTTCGAATACGCTGCAACCATGTTACATACGTATAAATCTACAAAACCAAGATAATCCAAGCTAAACAGCCATATTGCTCTCTAAGGTTAATATAACGATTTTGCTTATTATTGATAGACACTGTGATATGACGTCATGCGATTCCAATGATTCCTTGAAATTTAGCAGGGAATTTTAGCTTGATGTATAAATTTCGTAAAGGGTAAACATTCAACTCAATCACTGCAAAGTATGCAGGACCATCCTTCATAAAGCGGTTGATCAAAATCTTAGGCATGATTTCGATGGTTTTTATTATCTCGACCAATCACACCACGATCTCGATCACACTTTGAAAATACCGACTCAGAGCAATAATGTTAGTTTTTAAAGCAACATTTTCTTTATTTTTTACCTTGCCAGTTCTTTTCAGGATGGCAATGTACGTTTATTGTCCGACTCTGTAATTTAGTTCCCTTTCCAAGGCTCTACTACGCAGCACCTGGGCGGAGATTAGTGTTTACGGGGATATTAAAGCTGAACTAGACATCACAAAGCCACTGGGAGGACGGGACAAATGTGGTCGGTGTATGTCAGCATGACATTTACGTCTGGGCGAGTAACCATTATGGCTAACTGAGGACATTCAGACAAAGCCCAGGATATTTACAGGGCATAACAATGTGTCCTGGATTCATTCGTACCACAGATGCAATCTATTACACATTGCAGATAACTTGGTAATACAAGGTAACACAAAACATTTTGGAAACATTTAAAAAAAAGTCGTACGCAAATGTTATAAAACATTATTATATGGGGTCTAGAAAATATCCATCAAACATATTTGTTATTTTTAGACAGATGAACGTGATTAAAAACGTTTTAAAACGATTTATAACGTTATAAAATATATTTCTAAATGTTTTTTTTATTATGTTTTTCAACATTATTTATAACGTTATAGAAACGTCGTTAAAAATGTTTAAGTGATCTTTTCTGTCTAACATTTAAAACAAAATTCTCGATATTTTTCTAGATCCCACAAATTAATGTTATGCTTATATATCGGCAATCACTTTTACGATACTTACAGAATGTTTACAAAACGTTTTGTCTTACTTTGGATATAAAAGCCGGAGATTCTCCTTTATTTATCTTAAAACGACATACTGAAAATAATTTACTGAAAACTGTAATTTTATGCTATAATTTCTACATTATGGTTTACTAAATGTCATGAAAAATAGGTTGAGAATTATGTGATAGTCAGAAAAGGTGTCTTATTATGGAATGTTTTGACGTTTATTTCGTGTCACCAGAATATTAGGGAGCCTGGAATCAACCCGTGCTTAGTGAAATCGGTGGCTACGACATTTCGAAGTACGTGAATGACAGTATCGAAAACGGGGTGTATAAAGTAAACCTATACAGTGAGTTTTTACGAGCAATGTGTTTACATCTGATAACCTATGCTACTTCTTAAACGATGTCATGGTATTTATATGTCTAATTAAAATAATTGCACTGTGACCTCAAGCTGTGGTCAGGGTCATGGGACAAGTCAAACGTAAAGACGACAGCTATAAGGTCTCAGCACGCACTGGGGAAAGAATCGCGGATACAGACACATAGGGTACTTAACAATAGTCTGACTGTATACATCCTCTCTGGGGATTCTCTGGAGAGGATGTAAGCTACAATCAGAGCATCGCCATGTACCCTAGCAAATGTGTCTGTATCCGAGCTTCTTTCCAGTGGCATCACGCTCTCTATGAGATTTGAAAGACGTTTACTTTTGTATCTCATAGTCGAGAACTGATTGAATCCCAAGCCACTATGTGTCCCTATATCCGATTGTAAATCGCAGACAAGCGTGATTAAAACCGCACTGCCGATGGACATGAGGGACAGCAGGGCAGATGTGACCATGGTCACATTCCCCCTGCAATGACACACAATGGCACACAGATGTTCCTCATGGACAAAAGAAGACCCTGATGAACGACATAGTTATTGTATTCTTGCATGCTGGTATAATAATTAAAAAGCCGCGCGGAAGCAGGGTTTTTCAGTTTTCTCTTAAGTATGGGCCGTGTTGGTTCGTCTATAATCGCTATTCTGATAATTATTGTCAAGGCAGTTACACATTTGCATAGACATAATAGTGCAGGGCACAACTGAGCGCGTATAGAAACGTAAGAAAGTCCAGTCCTGCTGGAAATCGCCACATTTTTCAAAACTCCCTTACTTTGTAATGATATGCGCGTTTGAATTTGTGTGGTGATACCTTATCTAGTCTCTTGTGAGTACCCAGCGGATACAAGACGTTGAATCAACGTTGGTTTACCGTTTGTACACCGTCTACGACTCTGGATCAACGTTAAACCAACATTGATTCAGCGTTATGTGTAAAAGCAGAGCGTTCTCATAAGTAACAGTTATAACGTCACAACACACAATATACATAAATATGTGTTTTATCAGTTGATATTAACGAACACAATAGATCTAATTATTATTTGTTATTATTATTATTTTTATTTATTCAATACATGTTTGACCACACAAACGTCTGCATTACGATCACGCAAGCCCGAGTTAAAATAGGACCTACAACCACATAAAGATTATATGAACATGGCTGCACCACATGGGTAAGGATCGAAGAGAAATTGACAGACCGTATAAAGCCGGACCTCGGGGACAGGATCGGTCGCTGGCGAGCAGAGGAGCTGTAACTATTGTCCAGATACTATTCTGGATCGGTGGTTATCTTAGATCCTAGGCCACTGATAGGTCGAGATTTATTTCGACCTATCAGTGGGCTTGGATCTGAATCAAATTATTATAGGATGATATTCCGGTAATACACGGGCTGAGGGGAGCTTGGCGAAGTATATGTGAAGGCCATGGAGACAATGACAGCAGTTATTGTCCTGCTGAAGCTCCCACAGGCACACTAGACTTGTGCAGATATAGAGAGAAAGCTGCAAAATGAAACGTGGATGAGATGTGGATGGAAAATTGATATAACGTATTAAACAAGTGGTTGGTCATTTGTGTCTTGGTCATTTTGTGTTCTGCACTGCGAAGAACTATTACGACAGTAACCCGCACAAGGTCACATAGACCTACTTTTTACATAATAATTTCAAGGTTGAAAGATTTTGAATATTTTGGAGCAATGTAACACTGTTAACCCAGTAAGCACAAAATATTTTTATAGCATTTTGTACAACGTCGGCCCATGCAGAGTCTTCGACGTTTGTCCAACATTGTACGCATGTTATACAAATGTTGCGTGATTACTGTAAAGGGCCTGGCGTTTGGAGTGCTCTATTATTAGCAATTGTCGCGAGGTTATCAAAATGTGCTGATTGCGCGAATCAAAGCAATAGGGGCCTAGTCACATTTTCTATATGCTTTAGGCCTATACACACTGGTTTAACCTGTCTACACTCGGCGAAATGAGGACATCTAAAAAGATGATTTGCCTTCACTACTTTCCGGGATTGAAGATGCATCACTGTGACCAGAATAAATATTGCGATAACAAAAAAGGGATTATATTTGCCCTTCATATCCTCTAAATCTTCAGGAGGGGACACAGGAATAGAAAGTATACATGCGAAACATCACTGACATTACACAAGAGGCTTATAGTGTGTAGTAGCTAAGCTAAGGACATCATCTGATCGGATCCCATGATCGGATAACACTGAGCCCCGGCACTGGGCAGCCAGACATGGATATATCAGAAACTGGCAGAGGGTCAGAGATGCCAGGATAAACATTTAACAAACGAAACTTAGCATACAAGGCACGCCAGCACTAAATACCGCCGAATTTTACTCAGCAGAAGTTGGCCTACATATCTGCATATAGAGAGCGGTGAACAAATCATGACAATATAATAATGAATAACATATGCCATAATATTAAGTAGCGCATTGTGCCTTTAAGCACTGATAATAGGTAACGCTACTTTAAATAGTATGTCGTTACATGATATGTGATGACATGCCATGCCATGCCACGCCATGTCACGCCATGCCATGCCATGCTATGCCATGCCATGCCATGCCATGCCATGCCATGCCATGCCATGCCATGCCATGCCATGATATGACATGACATGACATGACATAACATGACATGACATGACATGACATGACATGACATGACATGACATGACATGACATGACATGACATGACATGACATGACATGACATGACATGACATGACATGACATGACATGACATGACATGACATGACATAATAAGACATGGCATGGCATGGCATGGCATGGCATGGCATGGCATGACATGACATGACATGACATGACATGACATGACATGATATGACATGACATGACATGACATGATATGACATGACATGACATGACATGACATGACATGACATGACATGACATGACATGACATGACATGACATGACATGACATGACATGACATGACATGACATGACATGACATGACATGACATGACATGACATGATGCATAGAATGAATAAATGAATGAATAAGTAAATGAATGAATAAGTAAATGAATGAATGAATGAATGAATGAATGAATGCATGAATGAATGAATGAATGAATGAATGAATGAATGAATGAATGAATGAATGAATGAATGAATGAACGGGTATTTTGTATACATAAGCTTAACTGGCCAAGATCACACTTTGAGGATGATATGATGAATGAAATGACACTATCCTCCGGACACAGGATTCAGTCACTCCACAATGTTGGATCTTTATGCGCATGCGATGAAAAAATATACTGTTCATTTAAAAGCTAAATGTCTGGATGACAGGCGATAAATCTGACCACTACACGAGAGGCATCTGCCTTGTATGAGAGCAGAGAATATATCAAAATTTACTTGTATATAATTATATAGGGGTTTTGCCTAGCTAAACAATAATATGATTTAAATTCGACTTTATCCAAAATGAGTGCATTCCATTCTTGATAAAGGTTGTTTTATATCATACAGCAGAGGACATATCTAGGTACTCTGGGCATAGAGAGGAAGGCATGGAAGTACGGGTGCTGTTTGTATCAGAAGATTTTATTTTTAGAGAGACGTATATACATGCCTGCAGCACAGAGTGTGCTGTACAGCAGCACAGAGGACCAGTCATGCATGTAGATGATAAGGGCCTACTTCAGATATATATTAAACTTATATGACGAGAATAATTAAAAAATGTTTTTTTGATAAAAAGTTGTGAAACCAAATTCGTTATGTTTGTGTGTTTCGGTATGTAACCTAACGCGAAACAATTGTAGCTTTTTCTAACATAGCAGACAGGAATATTATGAAAATTACCTTTAAGATTTCGTGAATAACTACTCCCCAACTGGACCCGAATCATACTTTATGGAATATGTGGCTCCATACTTTGGGAATGACCGTATAATTATTTTTCTTCGAATTTAAACACCATACTCCGATCCTGCTTTTCTTCTGAGCAAACATCTATGGCGTTGGCCCAAAACTGACCAGAACTGGTCAATGGGTCGTATACTTGATGGGGCACACATCCTAGAGCACAGCACGTAACAGTCGGGAAGTGCACAGATTAATGTATAAGTACTCTGAGTACCGGCGAGGCTTTGTCACCATTTCCCTGTAACATTTAACATAGGGACATCCCGTTCAGCATATGTCGTATGCTCAGCTTCTAAGATGTTGTTCCAGCATTGAGGAGCAGAAGCTGAGCCGGTCTCCTGTTTTAATTGTAATACGCAACATGAAGTACGGGGTAAGTAAAGATACATGGAGACGTCTGGTGGAAAGTATAATAATCAGAATAATTTTCGCACCAGCTGTCTCACTTATATATAATAATATACATCTATACTGCATAAGGGGCGTCGTAACAGGTCCGGTTGGTAAGGCTGGAGCCGGAGATTAAATATTTACCTTAATTAAATATTAGAAATATAAAATAAGGTTACTGTCCAAGATTCTCTCACTATTTATATATTGTAGTTTTAATTAGAGACTCAGAATAGCCGGACCAATTATGAATAGCTTCCGACGCCCTAGTGTAAGTGTGCTAGTGATTTATCCAATGGCAGGTGAGAGGACCTAACTAATCACATAGAATGTAGATTTTTTAATCTTGCCCGATTCAGTGTAGCCATGCACACACAATACATTAACACAATGTTGGTTTACTTTTGATCCACTGTCCACTGTACTGGCCCACCAAATAAGTCAGTGCCTCTTGTTCCCAGTCACAGCGTGTGACAGAATGGCGTGTCAAACAAGAGCGGAAGAGAGCCATAAAACACCATTTTATCATGGCAACTCCCAGCAAATAAGATATGTTAAACCAATGTGGGGCTAGTGTTGGGCTGGGGTAGTAGACGATGAGCCAACATTACACCAACTTTGGATCAACGTCTCCTCTCAGCTGGGAAAGAAACAGAAAAGGGAGCATAAACAATATTAGATGCGTAGATCTGATAAGTGCATCGATCTACTCCCATCCACCACAACTTCTTTTCATTAACAAATTTATTGTTCATGTTCATGTCTGCGATCATTTCTGATAAACGAGGGGGTGGAGGTACTTGTATCGTTTGAAAAATCGTGAGCATGTCGATTACCTTTAGTTTTTGTCGATGGTTGCTAGTGGGTTCGTCCCTCGATGTATTTTTCATGTTTCGTAAATGTTCAGTATTGTGGGAAGCCTCTGTGACCGAGAGGTAGTAATCTCGACCCCAGACCAACAGGGTACAAATTTCGAGTCCCGTGCATGGAGAGCAGCGCCATCTTTTTCATTACACCATAACTTCAGCCTTTATGTGCACAAAATTGGTACATTTTTACATTTATACAAGTTTACTTTTAGGTTCATAACCTCGTGTATGTTGAAGTAATTTGATAGCTACTTATCCTAAAAAACAATTGTAATAAAGTTACGTCGAATTGAATTATTTACCCGAGTATTTCAATGTCCTTTTATTGTTGAATCAATTTTGGGTCAATTCAGTATTGTACATAATACAGTATCTTGATGACACTTAATACCACATGAAAGGAAAATGATCAGAGCTTGAATATAGATTGACAGAGCACAATAAGCTGGTCTGATGGGACAGATCAGGTCATCAGATAGGGGACGAAATATAGCTATGCGTCTAAATACTACCGGGAATGGTTTTCCAGGTCGTTAACTCAGTTCTGAAGCTTCCGCTTGGCAGAAATGTTGAATAAACGGAGTCTTAACCCTTTAACCGCCAAATTATTCAAGCTGAATTTTCACCCACTTGAAGTTGTGTCTCGCTGATGCGATCCACAACTTCAAGTGAGTGAAAATTATTCAGATTTGATAAAATGGAGGTCAACTGTTTTCAAATATTGCTGATTAATGGCACATATTATCTTTAACATATTTAAAAGGTGGTACTTAATGTGCTAATAAAAAATGAAAACCCGAACCGGCGGTTAAAGGGTTATTAAGTAAGTAAAACGGTTTCAAGCATACCATGCGATATGTAGCCTTGCAAATAGGGATATATTGGAAATTAACAGGCTATGTGAAGAGGGATTGGCAAGGCACGTAGAGGTCATGTAGACCATGTCAGCAGGGACTGTCCGGGTGTCAGTTGAAAGCCGTAACAGGCAGGCTGGATATGAGCAGACAATCAAACCGAGCTGAAACCAAAACAATGCACATTGAAAATTGACACTTCGTCTAGCATCCAATCGATCAAACTGTTACGTGGAGGCAACACTTAAAATACACAATCCTCTACTTTTTGAGTCGCCCTTTTTGTCGGATACTCTTTTAAAATTGTTTGACACAAACTTGCAAACAAGATTCCGGTTACCGCTTCTTATTTGCGTGGAAATATCGTTAGTCTTCACATGAGGCGAATCATAACTACAAAATATCATTGTTTTCTTCCGTTCCACATTATGAGAAATATTTGATTTATTTTGAATTGAGATATGTGTTAGCCTACACTCCAATCTCAAAAAAAAAGTCTTGAAGGCTCTCTGCTGTATAGTAATATAGATAAAGGTTACACATGCATACCGTGTCTGGCATGTATACCTGGTATGGATGCAGAGAACATTCAATAACCTTTTGTTCTAAGCGTGTTGGCTAAAGTGGTCATCTTTATTGCACAACTTTATGGCATAGTACATGTACTGGTCGACATAAAATACTATTCTAGTTTTGAATGATCATTCAGTTATAAATAATTATTCAAGATCCTTGACAGTATACATTTTAGAAAGGATCAGAGATATACTATACAATCTGGATCATCAAATTTTGCAATACCACGATGTAAAATGAGCAATCCCGAAATATTTAGTTGAGTTGAATATTATTGGAACAAGCTTCCCAAAAGTGTTAAAAATTCTAAAACAAAACATAGTCTTAAAAAAAGTTTGATGATCTATACATATTTAGTGATGTATATCCATCAGAAATTAATTTTGTCCTGATCTGTTCTGAATGTGTTTGTTATTCCTCCGTATCAGAGTCTGTGGATCTTTAGCGTTGTCCATATCACATGGCGTATAAATAAAGTTTAGTCAAATGTATCCAAGTTGACAGGAGAGTTTGTCTATATTAATAGGAGAATGACACATAAAACAAACGGAAGCGAAGATAGGACGTTTACCTTACATTGGTTTATTGTTGGATCATGGTCTTTGACAAAACAACATATGTTAACCCTTTAACTGCTGGTGTCGCATATATTCGGGTTTTCATTTTTTATCAGCACCTTAAGAACCACCTTTTAAACATGTTAAAGATAAAATATGACATCAATCAGCAATCAGCAACAGTTGACCTCCATCTTGTCAAATCTGAATAATTTTCACTCACTTGAAGTTGTGGATCGCGTCAGCGAGACACAACTTCAAGTGGGTGATATCCCAGATAATCGTCAGGGAACAGAAAGAAATTGTAACGTTTTGAGTACTTGTGCTGCATTTATTCATTCATTCATTCATTCATATATTCATTCATTCATCTATTCACTCATTCATTCATTCATTCATTCATTCATTTATTCATTCATTCATTCATTTATTCATTCATTCATTCATTCATTCATTGAGAGAGATTTTTTAATACATCTGTGCCGTAAACTTAAAATAGTGCAGGATTGGCACACATTCGATGCCTCGTATAAAGATGCATGATATCTCATCAGGAATTTAAAACTCTATATTGTATTAGAACTTGGTATAAATAGACCTACAAATTCAACAACCAAATGATATTTATAACACTCAGCCTTTCCAACGTAATCCGTTGTTTGGTCATCTTGTGTTGAAAACAAAAATATGTTTTTCTTTTTACAGGATTTGTGATTCGTGTTCAAAATGAGAGGGTCTTCAGGTTATCAACTGGAGATTTTATGATCGAGCATTCATAGTGGTATATAGATAGACTAGTATAGAACTACGGTGACCTGTTCATCCACGGTGAGAGATTGATACAGAACATCTTGTGAGCATTCTCCGGCAGTGATACACCTTGCAAGAAAACAAAAATAACACCCTTGTATGACACGTGTTCAGAGTGAATCTACAGAACCTAACTAGGTAAGCATTATCAAAAATAATATTATCCATGTTATAAAATATATTTTTTCTTCACTTTTGATACGAACACACACACACACATTCTGTAAAATCACATCTCGACAAATACAAGGCTGGTTTAACGCTGCACCAGCGTCTGCGACACTGGACCAGCGTTAAACCAGCATTGGATCAATGTATAGTTTTTTGTTGGGATGTATTCTACTTATTCATCAATCCTGCCCTGACATTGGAGTGGAATCCCTAGATCCCACATTAAAGGATCCGGTATATTAGATCTCGAGCCCACGACCACCTACTGGGCTATCAAAGGGGTGAGCCATCGGACAATAATCCATTGACATCAAAGGGTATACTATCACTGATCCTTTAGTTCCAATTCGGAATACGATTCAAATGATTTACTGTCTGAATTTGCTTATATCCTCGATATTTTCGACGTGGATTATGGATGTCCCTCAGATACACTCTACCATACGTAGCAATCAAAGTGTCGCGTGCCCCACTCATTGAATAGCACATAATTATGACACTCTGATCCCTAGATGACGATATATAATGACACAGCTACATCGATTTGCCAAACATGAACAATGTGAACCGCCGGTCCAACTCTGGTCCCGCGCCGACCAAATCTCTGACCCACATGATGAGACCGAATTGAAAATCCCCGAAACTCTACATCACGCCAACCTGATACAATTATCTGGGAAGAGACGCTCACCAAACCAAACTGGTTCAATGCTTGACCAGCGTTAAATACCCTGTCCCAGCATTGAACCAGTTTTTAACTGACGTATCCCTCTTGTCTTGTCGACACGCAGTCTCCAGGAGAATCAGGATCCCTTCTCAATGGACTCTGATTATGATCCACAACGCACAGCAGCTGCTGTCCATCAGATTATTTGATTCGCGTGAACATGTTTCTTTTCTGGCATTGGAGCGAAAACCTTGCCAGCAAAAACAAGCCGTTGACCCGATGTTGTTTCAATGGTGGGTTAACATTGAAACAATACTGGGTTAATGTTTCGTGTTCACGTCGGTGTCAACTTGTTCTGGTGTCGCCATTTTATGATATTCGAAACAGAGAAATCCCAATGTAACCTTTGTCATAACAAGATGAAATGCAAGACGCATCTCGTTTGGTATCAATTTATTTTTGTGACAGCACGATTCTTAGAAGCGTATGCTGATTACTAATATCATGCTCTTATAATATGACTTCGATTAACCTCTATTTACCTTGAATTGAAAAATACGAATTTTTATTCCTTTGTCTTCTATCCAGACTTTGGGAATCCGTGCTTTCAAGTGAATATATAAATATATTTTAATATAAATATATTTGATAAGTGCTTTAGACAGAGTTGTTTAGCTGTCATTTAATATTTTTTGTTAGAATTGTGAGTTCACAAATCTTCCAGCTTCAAAGGAAATGAATATTAACCCCTCAAACCGCTGAGCGCGACAACAGTCGTTTTTAATCTGTTTTATTAGCCCTTAACCCTTTAACCGCCGGTGCCGCATATATTCGGGTTTTCATTTTTTATTAGCACATTACGTACCACCTTTTAAACATGTTAAAAATAAAATGTGACATCCATCAGCAATATTTGACAATAGTTGACCTACATTTTGTCAAATCTGAATAATTTTCACTCACTTGAAGTTGTGGATCGCGTCAGCGAGACACAAATTCAAGTGGGTGAAAATTCAGATTGAATAATTTGGCAGTTAAAGGGTTGAATAACAGTTATCGGCAACGAAATGTGTGTTTAAACTTCAATATTTGCAAATGTTTGGTCTCAAATTAAAAAAAAATTATAAATAATTTTCACCCACTTGAAGTTTTGTTTCGCGGTAGCGAGACAAAACTTGAATTGAGGGAAAATTTAAATTATTAAAAAAAAATGTAAGCAACGCCTCCATCCGTACCGCTTCACTTGTTACGTTTTGACAAAAACATATGGCATCAATTTTAATCAGTACTTTATTTGGCATGACACCGGCTGCAGCACATCTGCGCATTGACCCCGCTTCAGAAATGATTGAGTGGATATTGCTTTTACGCCTCTTCCTGCACAATCATGGCAATATCGAGACAGAGGGAAGTCCGAAGTCGGGACTATGTACTACTCTTTTTGAATAACTTCAAAGTTTTTTTATAGTGCGAAGTACCAAAGACAGCACTTCACACTCCTGACCATTGAACAGCTTGGCATCGTAAAAGCACAACCACGATTCAGATGGGCGAGTTATTTGTATCCGCCATGCAAAGCGAAAAGGCAGCAGCTGCTTACTTGAAAGGTAGGCAGTTACTGTGTTTGTCTTTACGGAGCAGCGATCGGGACGGGCTGATTGCGTCACGTTTTTGCATATATGTATCTTACATAACTGAACCACCTTATCAAATTACACCTCTTGCAGATGGGTTGCAAAAACCGGTAACACTTGCGCGGAATTTGATAATAGACACGACTCAATTCTGACGCACTGGCACAAAATGACATACTGTCCCAACACGGGACGCTGCTCCAATGCTGAATTGATGTTGGGCCAGCGTCGTAGCAATCGACCAACGCTGGTTTGATGTTGAATCCCGCTGGCCCAACATTGAGCCGACATTGGCTCATCGTCCCGTGCCTGCTGGGATGTTTGCTGGAGAGCCGACAGAACTACACATTGGGGACAGATGTTCTTCTGATGTGTTTGTCACCTTCAGCCCAGTAAACTCGAGACGAAGACCAAATGATTGAGAAACGTTGGGCCAGCATCGCAGACGATTGCCCAACACTAAAACAGTATTTGGTTCAAGCGTTCCGTGTTTGTTGGGTGAGACATACTTGCAATTTTAAAGCGACAGACCATCGACGAACGAAAATGAGATGTTGAGTCAGCGTTGGAGTAGTGCTGGGCCGCCGTCGCAGACGGTGTCTCAACATTAAACCAAGGTTTGATCAACATCTGGTATTGGGGATGTCATGATGAAAGACGACAGTGACCAGCCACACAGTCATGCCCAATTATCTGGCTGTGTGGGGGGGGGGGGGGGTGGAGACTCAGGTTTGATGGTGTGACCCAGGTGTGATGGAGCTACTGTCTGTCACGCGGGAGTTCGGGGCTAGCTCCTTTCTCTCAGTGGTAATGACATGTGTTTAAGTCTCTGCCTTTAGCAGGTAATTAGGTGTATACTTTTAAACAGGGCCGCCATCTTATTAGAGAATGTCCTTTCGTAAACACCTGTCTGAATCAATTCCATCCATGAGTGATTCTTTACAGATACCCGTCTACTTTATTTTACTACCTTTTCTAGACATACACACCCAGTCACACGTTTTTCTTTCAAATCAAAACGTTTACCTTGGCGTTGAATGCATTGTGTTAAACTATTTGATAGATTGTATACATTCAATCATTACCGTATTGTTTACTTAACCCATTAAAGCCCAACTTTTTAAAACAGAGCCTCCCAGTCGAGAATATAACACATTGCTACAATTAGACCATCATTACTATTTTAATTTAATTTTTTTTTTTTTTGAAAAACAGTTTCTGGGACTGGCAATTTTTTTGCCAGTGGGCTTCAAAGGGGTCAATGAAATGTGTTTATTATGATCAATAGTAATATTAGTAAATCATTGCTTTAATTAGGTCACTTTTTGGCACAAATGGTCTTTTAAGGGACATTGTAATACGATAAAAGGGTTTTAGTCAATTGATGAGATGAATAATGTACAGATGATGATGTGAGGGTGGGAGTGATAGGGCATGGTGGGTTATTGAGAGCGCTTTCCTTCGCTCGCCCAATAAGGGGTTCTGGGCATGTCTAGGGGATCTACCCCCAGACATGCCCCGACTTGGGTTTCGCTGTGCAATTAATTGCTGAAACTCTGTGGCATTTTGCGCAGCGATTAGATTATGGTCAGATAGGCTGCAGATCTCTAATGACCCTCCCCGGATGGGGGAGAAAAGTACTACTACTAACAATCATCCCAGTACCCTTATAGATATGGTCGATGTAGTGACCAACACTGGTAATCATTCCCACGTGGAATATAATACATAAATGTATTTTATTTTATACTGAGACTAGGGGGAGGGGGGTGTTTATAGACCCGCAAATATATGGCTTTACGTGATACATGTATATCCTAGAGACCACGAGTTGAAACTGAGCCTTATTGGCTTCTCACGGATGAACTGCTTTGTTCCATGTTTACCAAAATAAGGTATCATGGTTTCGTCAATGCTGATATCCTCAGCCACATCTGCCTGCTTGAAAGCTCCAGTCAACTCTTCAAGTATCGGTAGAACCTTGTAGTAGGCCTATCTGTCACCTGACAAATTAGTATTATCTCTGAAATAAAGATTACTTGCGATATCATCGAGCCTGCTCCGCCTCAGAGCATCAAAGACCAGAGAATTGTGAAAATCAGCTTATTCTGACCAATAAAGCCGGTCCATATGGTAGTCGGTTGTATTCAGATAGAAGCATGATACCTGAAAATGTTAGAGCACCCATATTATCTATGTCTATACCGAGGCTTCTTTCCTTTTGCTGAGAATACAAGTTGTACTCCCTCTGCATGACATCAACCAGATTGTGGGGGAACATTGAGAGAAATACAGTCGCAGGAGATTTAGGATTCTCTTTCAATAGATCGTGTACACTTCATACACATCTTAATGACACCATCTACTTCCTCGCTTTCTGAACTGCGTATTCAAACATGGAAAGGATATCATGCATCATATATACTAAACATATCAATCAAAGACACCATAAGTGCCCACTGGCAAATTGTCTTGCCAGTACCTACATTTTCAATTGCAATGTCTTCCTAGTATATTTCATATAGCAGACAAACAAGTATTATTAGAAAAGGATGGAAATGTGCTTAACATATCAGCATGCTCTGGCATTTAGTACCAGACAGTCTACATAATAAACATAATGTATTTCGTTGCATCATTTTACAGAATGGTTTATTACTACCGACTATAATACCATGTATTATCCCACTGGCAATTTTTTTGCCATAGAAAATATTAGTCTTTTAATGCACAGGTATGAATCTTTTTTTAGCATTACAATTACATGGTGAAAATCACCACACCTGACAGTTTTTTTATGAATATTGACTTATTTACTACAAGATATGTAAAAAACTACTTATTGATCTTTTCCACGACGATGAAGTAACATTCTGGAAGTACTATTTTCCGACAAACTTAAGCGTTGCTAAGCGCTGGTATTAACTATCTATTGCATAAAATGTAGTTAACCAAGACGACAAGGAAGTTTACAACGGGTTCAAGTCGTGTAGCCTTTTAAAATATTTTTTTATTTTGACGTCACACAAAAACGTCACTGGCAAAAATACTTGCCAGTGGGCTTTAATGGGTTGAAACGATTATATTGTTTTGATCACTAAAGAATACCAACATTGAACAATTCAATGGTATTACTATCTGCCACGTGTGTAGCAAAATAGATTGTGCACCATTGCAATTAGGCTCTTAAAATTATTTTTTATCAAAACAACAACTTTTCATGTGAAATAATTCTATAACAAGATATTCAACTATGATGTGATGCATTTTTAATATGACTAATTTAAATATGGGCATTTAAATGTGAAAATTAGTAAAAAATGAATATAATTTTTTCATATTTATTTTCCTAATCGCCACGGACAATTTTTTAATGATGCGACCAAATTATATATGTCTTTCATATCAATTGAGTATATACATATTTTTTCGCTGACTTATCTTTTTTTCCGCAAAGGAGAGCAACCAATGTGGGGGGGGGGGGAGGTCGTAACTACAACATATTAATAGATTAAATTTAGATGAAGTGAAATTAAAAGTGATCACTAAAATGTATTCTGTTACTGTAATTCACCCTCAGTAATTAATTCCCATTTTTATAGCCATAATTGCGGCAAAAAATAGCTTATAAAATATGCGAACGGTGTTCATTTGAGTGCCATATGGGGAAATATAACACTCGTCCAATAAAAGGTGTGGTGAGCCTTTAGGAAAAACAAATGAGACATGATAATCTCATGAGGATGGCGAAATGAATCAGATGATACTGCTCTCCAGACACAGGACTCAAAACGTCGAGAGCGAGTACGCTACCTCTCGGACACTGAAATGAAAGGAATCGGGCTTTAGGCCACCTTTGTGCACATATAGGCTAAACTGGGCCAGGAGAACCTCCTGAGAATGGTGAAATGATTGGGATGACACTGTCCTCCAGACACAGGATTCGAAATTCGAACCCTGGCGGTCTGAGGTCGAGCACGCTACCTCTCGGTCACAGAGGCTCCCCACAATACTGACTTTCCCACGTGGATGGGGAAGGAACATTTGTGTTTCTTTCAAACCGCCGAGACCGGGAACCGAACCCCAAACTCTGGTGTGAAAGGCAGCGGTGCTAACTACTACCCTAGGGGCCCCGCCCTCTCGGACACTGAGGCTCCCAGCAAAACTATTTTTTACGAGTGGACGGGGCAGAGACTACTACTTTTTTAGTAAGAGCCGTTTTGATTATGCATTCAGTACTTATGCTGGCATATGAAGCCAAAATGCAGTTACTGTTTACTTTTCAGGTAACCAGTAAAGCCTTATGGCTTTAGAGCAGTATGGTAATGTGTGGCTAATAAGATCAGATGGAGTTATTACTTCAGGGGTAGGGCAGTGTTCCGGCTGCTGGCTTTTGTGTGTCGCAATAACGGATAAGAGTGCGGAACACGGAGTAAAAAACCCCATCGCTCACTCACTCCTTCAATAGCGAACACATTATACGCACTCGGCGATTGGAATCACGTGCCGGCAATCTGATAAAAAATCCCCATCCCGCCGAACGATACAAGTTCTGATCATATTGCAGGCGTCACGGACCCGAGACAGAAGCACCTTATCGTGACAGGAGAACCACTTCTGTCCTTAATCTCTCAATCCCGCCATCCTTACATCCCTGATCCATGTCATATCCAGAGCGATACCACATGAATATCTTAAAGTAATGTTACCCAACATACCACATATCTACAGGCTATAAATAAAGCTGGCTTTTATGTGGTTAACTCCCGTCTCTGTTTTTTTTGCAGATCTGTGTTCTCCTGAGGGCGACTGGGTGCTAGTTAAATTAACAAAGTGATCTGATGAATACAGTCAGTTTGAATTATCAAGGACGCATAGGCACATTGTATTATCTTGTCGCGGTAGAACACATTCAGTAACATTGTTTTTTTCGAATCCCGTACCTCTAATAAAACTGATGCCCACGAACCCCCCGTATCAGAGGCTGAAGCCATGTCCTAACTCAGAAGCTCATCCATTCTTGTGATCAAGAATTTCCGTACACTCCGTCTAAACAAGGATACTAGGATTCTAGTAATCCTTGGTCTAATAGACATGGGTATAATTATAATAGATGATAACATGGCCGAAAAACGGATATATACAGATTTTTATTAATGTTATAATCACTCGCCTTATTAGAAGGGCAGATCCCTATCATCAGCTACAGCTAAGGCAAACATACTTGGGAAAATTAACAAGTTTGCTGAGGACACATCAGATAGGAGATATTGAGTTCATATCTGCGACATTGTTCCAATATTAACCCTTTCAGCGCGGACATAGACGTCAGATTCTGACGTCAAAGGCAGTCCCCGCGCCGAAGAGGAAATATTTATAACGATCCTAGACCCATAACATAGATATTCAAATAAAGCGGAAAAAGCTAACTAAGACAGTTATGATGACTTCAAATTGAATATAACCCTTTGGTTTTTCGGTTTATATCAAATATTTCAACGTTTTAAGGGTTAAATCTACATAGGATCACCATTATCTTGTATGATGACAGAGAGCGAGGACATAACATTGACCTTTCTTTGTATTTGATCCGCTGATGTAAACTGTTTTGCCTTTCGTGATTGAAACGTGGTAAGTGTCACTTGTTAAAGCATCACTTACATCCTTTAATCACAAGGTGACGAATTCCAGACAGGCGCAATTTCTGGTGGTATTATAGACATCACAGGACCAGAGATCCCTGTCCGCTACAGTCCCGCTATCTTAATATCGTCAATCCATGTGGTCTGCCTGTCGTTCAGATATCACATAATGTAGACGAGGAAATTTTCGCAAGATTTCCGTGTTTGACATTTCATTGTGCATTGAAAGTCCTAGTCTGGATCTGGCACGAAAGGAAAACAATGGGATAAACAAGTGAGTGAGTGAAGAGCACGATCAGATGATGCCTGAAAATTCACAAATTCCTTTTGGCGAAAATCTCTGACTCACATTATTCTGGCGAGAAATTCAATTTCACGGAGTGTTGGTCTTTTCTCATCATGGCTCCACACTGAATCCGCCACACTGCTCTGCAAAGCCAAAAGGTAGTATCTGCTTACTTGTAAAGTGAGCAGATATTGCCTTTTGGCTTTGCCACAGCCCGCCACAGTCTGCAAGCCGCTCCAGATGTGTGTAATAAGACGGCTGCAGGACGACTGTCATATAGAAATGTCAAATACATCAAGAAATACTGCCCATGCCGGAGCCATTACTACGCGGAATGTCGTAATAATCATACTTCAGGTTGAAATAAAACGCGGTATGTGTAGACTTACAAATAGATCATGATAGTGTGACTATATTTATTCCGCAAAATGTAGGCCGAAACGCGAGTCAGTGTTTATTTAAGCATTTTATTTTTTGGTTTATATACACGCAATTCCCTTTTTTTATGTAGAATTTCAGTTAAAAGATTGTAGACCAGAGGCCCACCCCACAAAGAATCCTAATATTAAGATCATCCTAACTTTCTCTTATTTGCATTAGAAAATTAAGATGATCTTAACTTTTCTAATGCAAATAAGAGAAAGTTAAGATGATCCTAATTTTAAGATTCTTTGTGAGATGGGTCACTGCACTGCAAAGGTAATACATAAAACACAATCTATGAGAATTTGATCAAGATATATGTTCGAGAAATGTCAAATTCTGGATTACGATTATATAGCCAGAGTATTTCCAGTGTCATTATGCGACATAGAGGAGTAATATTGTTTATTTGGGATAAAAAATTGCAGAATGAGATTCACTATTTACATTAGCCCCAAATACATGTATCTATTGTGTAAAATTTGTCAGTAAACATACAGATATTGCATTTCGGCAGTTTTCCAATACCAATCAATGGAGTCCCGCGTGGCCCAAAAGTATGGCTGTCACATGGAAAAGTCACTTTTATGGCAAAGAGATCAAGAAATATGGCCATATGCCTGAGGCATTAGGAGTACTCCACGGAATTTCCAAGGAGAGAGCGTGGTAATATAATAAAGGGATAAAAAAGGACAGCTGTCAGAGAAACTGTCACCTTAACGTAAAATAATTCTGAAAATATTGTCCATAGGAGGAGCGAATGGGGCAGAGGGATAATCATAGGTCACATCACAAAACAATATGCATGTACTGTGTGGACATGTATACTGCCGAGAAAAGACCAAAGGCAGTAGCTGCTTACTTGGCTTTGCAGATCAGTATATATAGTCCATTTTTGAGCCAGAAGCCTGGAACTTGGATATTGCCATTCTCTTTTCCAATAAAGGTACGTAATACACAGCTGATATCTTTAAACAGTTAAGAAGGTCATTACACAATCAATGGGCCCGTATTCGCGTACAAGTTACGATATATCGTAGGCTTCTGATTGGTCGAGATGGTCATCTCGACCAATCCGAAGTCTACGATATATTGTAACCTGTACGAGTTACGCCGTTGCAGGAACTAGTTGTGAAGTGGGAAATCTATCACGCCAGGGTTTAAGATATTTATGTCGTTATTCAGGTATCAAAGAAACCAAAAAAATCCTTATTCACTTAAAGAGTTCAGGATTGAGGTGAACCTCCATGTCTGAAAGGTACATGCAGCGTGCTCGGCCTCGGACAACCATGTTCGAAGTTCGAATCCTGTCGCTGGGGGAAGGGTCAGGATTCGAACTTATAATATTATAATCTATGGCAATTTGATCAAGAAATTAGTTCAAGAAATGTCAGATTCTGGATCACGATTATATATCTCTAGAGAGTATTTCCTGTATCATTATGCGACATATAGGACTAACAGTGTTTATTTTGTATATCATCTGTAGTCAGTCAGTCAGGCAGTCAGGCAGTCAGTCAGTCAGTCAGTCAGTCAGTCAGTCAGTCAGTCAGTCAGTCAGTCAGTCAGTCAGTCAGTCAGTCAGTCAGTCAGTCAGTCAGTCAGTCAGTCAGTCAGTCAGTCAGTCAGTCAGTCAGGCAGGCATTCAGGCAGTCAGGCAGTCAGGAAGTCAGGCAGTCAGGCAGTCAGGCAGTCAGGCATTAATGTATTCTTTCATTCATATAATAACCTGAATCTTCTTTCATTTACTACCACAGTAAACAAGACTACAGTCTCTGATTACGTTTAGTTACTGGCTCTGAAAACAAGATTGCAATTTGTATTACATTCAGTTTCTGGCTCTGAAAACATGATTACAATATCTGATTACGTTCAGTGACTGGTCCTGAAAACAACATTACAGTCTCTTTCGCTCAGTTACTGGCCCAGAAAACAAGATCACATCGGATTATTGTTGGCTTGATCGTATGTCGGTTGAAATAATAAAAAAACAGAATACTCGTATCTAAAATTTAGGTTAACCCACAGCCTCAATAAAAATGTATATTCATGAAGATGGCAATCTATAATTATAATTAACCCTTTAGCCGCCAAGCCGCGATCCACAACTTCAAGTGAGTGAAAATTATTCAGATTTGACAAAATGGAGGTCAACTCTTTGAAATCTTGCTGGTTGATGTCATATTTTATCTTTAACATAATTTAAAATGTGGTACTTGATGTGCTAATAAAACATGAAAACCCGAATGTATGCGACACCGGCGGTTAAAGGGTTAATATAACTGTTCCTTTGAGAGCCGATCCACATCGCACATTGTTTTCATACCGTTATACCGCATAGATTAGCTAGACATCTTCCATCTTCTAGCTGACCACTAAGCGAAGCTAAACTGGAACTAAAACGGGTTGACCAAAACTTGAGAGCATTTATCTCCAGACGTTCCACGTCTACCAGGTTATTCTTTCGCTTTACCGGTAACTGGCTATTGTTATTGACTTCGATGGCTCAGGACACAATAAAGTGAAATAAGCCGGAATGTGTGAACAGGATATTCGATAATTTGACAGAGAAGAGGGGCTGATAAGCTGCCATAAAGATTACAATCTGATCAGATCACATCGTGTCAAGACTCACTCCAATCCTCACTCAGCCTATATAACCTCATTATTGAATGCAGCTTGTTATACGAATGTAGGGATGATTTATTTATTTATTTATTTATTTATTTATTTATTTATTTATTTATTTATTTATTTATTTATTTATTTATTTATTTGTTTGTTTGTTTGTTTGTTTGTTTGTTTGTTTGTTTGTTTGTTTGTTTGTTTGTTTGTTTGTTTGGTTGGTTGGTTGGTTGGTTGGTTGGTTGGTTGGTTGGTTGGTTGGTTGGTTGGTTGGTTGGTTGGTTGGTTGGTTGGTTGGTTGGTTGGTTGGTTGGTTGGTTGGCTGGCTGGCTGGTTGGTTGGTTGGTTGGTTGGTTGGTTGGTTGGTTGGTTGGTTGGTTGGTTGGTTGGTTGGTTGGTTGGTTGGTTGGTTGGTTGGTTGGTTGGTTGGTTGGTTGGTTGGTTGGTTGGTTTTGTGGTCAGGGTGAGAGTTAGGGTCCAGGGTTTGGGACGGGTAAGGGTTCCAGTAACTGGTTCCCAACAAAACCCGGTATCACCTGTCAACCGTACTCTCATCATACCCCCTTCAAGGGCATGCCTTTCCATGTTCCCAACCTAGTGCACTGACCGAGGAGAAGTATAGCCTGATTTATAAAAAGGAAAATAATCATACTAATTGATATAAATTATACCTCATCTAATGCATTTACTAATGTAGTCAGATCCTGACTTGAGTCGAATCCGGTAACCGTTGGGTTGTCCAGTGTGGCTTTCCCCGATCTACTTCTCACCAAGAGATCACGTAGATTGTGTCCCCTTTCAAATGCTGTTACACACCGTTTATACAGGATTTTTGGATGTTTCGCTTTAAGTTTATTGAAGGAAGTCTTCACTAATTTAGCTGCCTCCACTGCAGTTGCAGAGTAGGTAATAACAAAGGGGGTGACGCCACTATCCTCAGGGGAAGGTACCGTATTTAAGCCGAATGGAGAATACGTTTTCAGGGCTAATTGCCACTTCCTTTCCGCTTCAAGTCGCCTAATCTTATTTAGCGTTATGTCTCCTGTATTTTTCAATACTTCAAGATACAACACTCTCAGATGGGTCGCCCTGCAGCTCCCGGAATTGAAGTGTGTGGCAACTGCCGTGTCCTTCTTAAGCCGTACATCCGAACGATGTATGTTTATCCTTTTCCTGAAGGAGAGCCCAGTTTCTCCCACATATAATTTTTTGCATTTCGAACAAACTATACAGTAGATACCGTTAGTTGAATCAAAATTTTGTGTGGTAGGAATTTGAATTTGATTCCCAGCATCCAGTACGCCCCCCATGTTCTTACCACTCTCTACAACTACTTGTGTCGAACATAATTTACAGCTCCTAGTAGTGCATCTTTGAGAAGATCCCTTGTTCGGGTTTTTTCTCAATTCACACAATGTTTTATCTTTGATCTTTCGCAAAAAACGTTCCGAGTAACCTCTCCTAACTATCGATTGATTTATTAGTTGATAATGATTCATTTATTGATTGATTGATTTAGAAGTTTCGGTGATCAACTATAATAAACCTAGCATACATGATGCAACATGATAATTCACCTTGATATTTAAAATAACGTTCATAGACAAATATCTGGCTATATACATTATCTGATTTAAATTTCAGCGTGAACGAGTTGTAATAGCATGGCTACCTGGTAGTTCACCTGTAGCTTGAAGAGAGTGGGGGTTTTCCCGTTTCTATCTGTCTTAATATATTTCTGCCACCAATATGTGTAAAGCACATAGATGACCAGTATTTTATGGCTGCAGCCATAGTATCCAAAATGCTGGTATACTACCGCCGTGAAAAGCGAAAACCCAGTAACTGCTCTCTTTTCAACTAAGAAGTTACACCATTTGGTTTAACAGAGCGAGAAGGGATGATATAGTGATGTAGGTGACACGTTATGAAGATGAGATGGTGGTCAGCTGAACATGGTGGCTGTATCGCGTCTGAACACAGTGATTTATGTCTGCTGTATAGTACCAGTGAAGCATTCAGTAAAAAAAATGAGGTGGTGATCCCAAACAGGACGGATTCTTCCAATACACGCTCTCAAGCTTGGATCATGGTCAGCCCAGCATTGCACCCGTATATATTGGGCGAATGTGATTTCATCGGGCGTGAGAGCTGCATTAAGTCTAAACAGATAGTGATTTATGTGCGCTGCATGTACAGTATGTAGCAGGGATTCTTTCAGAAAAAATCCGAGACAGCATAATTTATTGAATGAGTCAATAGGGATTTAGGTCACTTCTGTGCGCATACAGGCTAAACTGAACCAAAATAAACTACTGGTAAAATGCATCAGATGACACCGACATCTAGACAAAGGATTCGAAATTCACGCCCTGGTGGTGTGCAACTGAGCACTCTACCGCAGATCATGCTACCCACAATACTGTTTTTTAAGAAGCATTACATTTCTTTACCAGAGCGGTAGACGAGCCCACAGCTCCAGCATGACAGGCATGCGGCGTAACCACTACACCAGGTCCAGCGCCCTGATGGAAACATAAATCTGCAGAGAACACTAACTGTCGTGCCAAGGTTGCTATAACATTGGACCAGTATAAAATCACTGATATAAATGGCTAGCCGGGGTAATAATATTATGTTCACAATGCTATCCTTTGCCATTTAATGTCCACAGCTCACACAAAAACTATGAATTCAAACAAAATTAATCTGATGGGACAAATAAAGCCAACGTGCCGTTGTGAGATAATTAAATTTCTGCTGTTTTTTATAAACTAATAATACCCTCGTATTTCTATTTTACGTACCACATTATCGATAAGCTTTTCGATGCATGCAACACTACAGCCCGAATATGAATCAAATTGACAGTTCCAGCTCAATGATGTATCATCAGACAACGTGCTCTACGACCGTCCATTTGTCTATTAGTTTTTGTGCATGGTGATGGTCCACTCAGACGTATACGACCACAGCCATGGCGCAATGTTAGGCCAAGATCTGCTGGGATTACTAACGCAATGCAAAGCCTCAGATGCTGATATTTACAACGTTATACGTCTCAGGCTATGTGCTGGTATAATTTAATATTTATACATAAATTAGTTGTCTAATTTTTGTACATTGTCGCTTTATGGTTACAGGGAGAAATTGAATACGTGCACGTTTATCTAGTACCAATAACGGAAGTCATGGGGTTATGGTGCACGGCACTGTGATCATAATCTCATTCTCAAATAGCATGGACATAAAATCAGATATAAAAATATCAAAATAAATAATCAGCAGAGATCGTAGCTGCTGAATTATTAATTTCCCTTGATAGAATAAATCACTGGAAATTCCACTGAGTGAAAAATGGATTATCTAAGTTGAATAGACAATGAGTTAAGGGTTTGTATTTTAAGTTTAAACTAATCTGTCACCAATCACAAAGAGAGGAAGAATAAATTGTATTTTAATGAGATTGGGTGCGAACACTCTTTGCAATAAGCATGTATTCCAATAAAGACGTTGTTGCAGTAGCAATATAAGCGAAAAACATTTACTCGCTTTAAATGGATAAAACATAATTATTCAGATATTGACAAATGAAAAAAAAAAAAAATGAATCGGGCTTTAGGCCACTTTTGTGCTCATATAGTCTAAATTGGGCCAGGAGAACCCCCTGAGAATGGTGAGATGAGTGAGATGACACTGCCCTCCAGACACAGGATTCGAAATTCGAGCCCTGGCGGTCTGAGGCTCTCCACAATACTGAGTTTTCCGAGTGGATGAGGAAGAAACATTTTTGTTTCCTTCAAACTGCCGAGACCGGGAAACGAACCCCGAACTCTAGCGTGAAAGGCAGCGGTGCTAACCACTACCCTAGGACCCCCGCCCATATTGACAAATGAGCCGTTTTCACTTTTTATTTGATTGCACAATTCAAGGATAGATCCTAATTTATGCAGTGGTTTGCAATGGTTGCTCCAGATAAACTGTTACAATCCCGGTGGAAATTCAGATTTTCACCTACACAACCAGAAGTTGTGTATCGCCTGCGTCAGCCACATATTCCAACGGTTGCCGATGGTCTGCATCATAAAAGATCTCTATAATCTATGGTCTGCATGACATGGAAAAATCAATTCTTATTTTTTTTTTATAATTTTGCCGTTTTATAATTAAGGCTGCAGCTGCATGTTTAAATTATAGGACTCCTCTAAAAACTTTGGATTTCAAATTTGTTTTCACCCACTTGAAACTGTATCTCCTGAGCAGAACCACACATTTAACCTTTATACGTCAGAATCTGACGTCTGTAGACGTCAGATTCTGAAGTATAAAGACGGTCCCCGCACTGAAAGAATTAAAAAAAATTATAATAGCCGTAGACCCACAACATAGGTATTCAAATGAAGCGGAAAGAGCTAACTAAGACATTTGTGATGATTTCAAATTGAAAAAAAACATTTGGTCTCCATGCTTTATACAAAAATATTTCAGCTTTGGATGAAAATGATTCTGAGCCTGTATAGAGTCAGATTAGGAACTGATCCAGACAAATTGTTACGCGTTTTCCTGGCGGGCCACACACAATGCTTACAAACGGCCAGGCATCAATACCGAACCGTATTTACATCTCATTTGCATACACTTCGCATAAAAAAACAGAAGGACATATTAGTTCGCAGTTTTTTTTCTGGTAATCCTTGTTTATTGAGGGCAACGGGACGAGCGATTTGTACATCACAGTCTAATATAAACAATTAAATAGGTAACAGTGCGTAACCAAATTGAAAATAAATAAATGTAACGTTAGGTGTTCTCGTCAGCTCCAGGCTAATAATATTATACTGGCATAGGTGCTGACATTGTGTCTTATTACGTTCTCGATTAGCCTATCCATGTTGAGTTCTCAATTACACGGTATGCACGTACGCAGGTTTACGACGGTTTTAAGATGTAGTAAAACATGGGTAAATCTATCCAGGTTGGTCCATACAAGGTCAGACAACGGTTTTTGTCCTGTGTGGAGCCGAGGAATATCCTATATATTCCTTGGTGGAGCCTAGTTGACGCCAAGAATCGAGGCCAGGGAATTATCAAAGTTTGTTACGACGTGTAGCTACGGTGACCACACTATAACGATAATGAGCGTCCACGTTGATCACACTGTCCCAGAGTGCTACGTTTCATGTCGAATCTACGAGGATCGTAAGACGGTTTACCCATTTTGATCTAAAACGGGTACATGCAGTCGGTATTGATAATGTCTTTCTCGCTACTGGTATTATGATTTACACGGGGAGGCTATGATCCTGTGTCGTAAGAGTAGTGTTATTTATTATCATTTATAATCACTACCGTTACACTGGCAAAACAAGAGGCAGGAGCTTCACACAGACCATCCTCTCATAGTGCAAGAGCATTAGTGAAAAAAACACAGGAACCTGGAATAAAATTGCAGAAAGCTGATTTTTTCAGGAATGATACCTGGACATCTCCCCAGACGAATTCCGAAGATGCCCCAAAAATCCCCCTTGTGCATTTTTTTTAATTCAAGATGGCCGCCACCATGTAACGCCATTTTCGAAAAACAGGGGTATACCCTAATTCTTCACCTTTGTAGTTAGGAAAAAAATATTTTGGTGTCTCTACTTATGTTTTAAGGCACAAAGAGCTGATACAGATGATCAGGAATGATATCAGCACTTTTCTCAATACCAAAAATCCAAGATGGCCGCCATATTGTTGTGATTATGTTAAGCGATCTCTTAAAAACACACGAAAATATGAGATATCTATCTCGTTGTTGAGCCTAAAATGTATTTTTTGGCCAAACCCATGGTATATAACACTTATTTAGATCACCATTATTTTATTATATTGAATTTATCAACATAAATCCCACATAGTAGTTAATTAAAAATAACACCAGTTAACGCCATTTAAAAAAAAAGGGTTATACACCAATCCCTCACTTTTGAAGTTAAAACAATGATTTTCGTGTCTCTACCTATGTTTTAAAGTACAAGGAGGTTATCCAGATGATCAGAAATAATATCAGTACTTTTCTTAATACCACAAATTCAAGATGGCCGCCATAATATTTTGTTAAGCGTTCTCTTAAAAAACCCGAAAATATGCGATAACTATCTCGTTGTTGAAACTAAAATGTATTTTTTAGCCGTACCCATGGAGTCTGGAACTTATTTAGATGACCATATTTTATTATATTGTGTTTATCGACATGAATCCCACATGGTAGTTATAGTTAATTCTACCATGGTGGGTGACGCTTTGGAGTGTTTTCGAACTGCTTTCCCACTAGAAATGTAGATTGAGATTTGTCAAGTTAACAAATTAATCTCAGGTAAATAATGAAATTATTGCGTTTCAATCATCCGAGCTGTCACAGTTTCTACATGTTTGGCCAATACAAAAAGAGCACATCGTTGTACAATATGGTCTAGATTTATGAGATCCCCCCCCCCCCTTTGAACAAGCCACTCTGCACCCGCAACTCACTCTTTTTAGAACTCTTTCTGGGGCGACTGCTCTTTCAGTTTGCGTTGGTTACAAACGACCATGATATAAAATCCGTTCCCAGACTGTAGATTCCACACCCTCCTGTACAGCAAAATATGCTCTGTATCATAATGGCATTCATCCAATGCTGTTTTAATATGGGCTGACCGTCTTCGACGCTGGCACAAAAATTAAACAAAATTGCATTAATGCCCCGTGTTGGCTGGGGCAGTAGGTGACGTTGAAGGTAGGCTTTCTAGCAAAAATACATTACAAGATAAGAACTTGCGCCTCACACGTTACATGTACATGACATCTTTGATAATCATCCTGTAACAATGCTCTTTTAAATACTTACTCTTGTCCTTGATCTGCGAATGTCAATATGTTTAATATCATGAAATATATCATTTAAATATCAAGATATTACATTTTGAATATTAGGATATAATATATTTCGTAATGAAGTTATGGCATTGTATGGTGTTGTAATGAGATGATTTTACATCAGAATATCGGAATATGACATTAAATTAATTGATGTCACAGTTTATCGTCAGGATATGATCTCTTTATGTCACGATAATATGAGGACAAGAAACATTAACGTCATGATATGGTTTTGTAATGTCCAAATATTGCTCTTTATTATAGTAAAATGACGTAATGATGTCTGGATACAGCTTTATAAATGCAGGATATGGTGGTTAAGCATCACGGTATGGTATTAAAGTGACAGGATCTTTTAGTGTATTGTCACGATATTAAATATCATGATATAGCATATTAACATCACAATATGACATTTTAGTGTAAGAGGAAATGAAAGTAAAAGAGGGCAAAGCCACATGCTGTTCAAAGAGCATGTGTCTTAACGCTATCTAATTACTTTCCATTTTATTGAATCTTCCGAAGTGCTTTTGTTGTTGGCAGTTTTGGAGTACCGGTATTTGAGAAATGTAGAGGCCTTTACTTACTGAATTATATTGCGATATATATGTTGAGCTGACATGTGCCAGCCTGATATTGGAATGTTCTATGTCGATCCTGTATTATCATATGGTAACGTACGTCTGTCAATATAATGTTATTGAAATGTTATACCTTGACATGACAATATAATATCCTGACATTGAAATGCCATATCCAGACTTCAAAGTGACAAAGCCTGACATTCTATGGTCACATTAAAATATTGTAGTGTCATATTCAGTCCTTATAATGTCACATTAGAATGCCGCCAAGCCAGCCATACCTTGATTTGATAATGTCATATCCTATCATAAAAAAATGAATATCTTGACATTCAAATCTTATTGTGTGATATAAAAGGACAAAATTTGGACATTATAATATAATGACGTTAAAGTATCATATTCTGATAAATTACAATCCAATATCCTGGCATAAATATGACAGATCCTGACTTCGAACTGTTTATTATACAATATTCGATATTAAATAGCATGTTTGTCATTATAATGACACACCATCACATTACAATGCTATATTGTGACCTCAATGTGTCATTTCATCAATGTATAAAGTCACATCATAATATTCAAGTACCATATCCTAATATTCAAATGTCATATCCTGACATTAAAATGTCATAGTGGTGTTAAAATGATATATCACGAAATTGTAATGCATTTCGTGATAATATGATGTATATCTTTTCATTTTAATACAGCAACGTGATGTTTAGACACTATATACTGCCTTTATAAAGCTGTATTGAGCCATCATAACGTGATTTTGCTATATTAAACACCAATGTTTGGACATTATATTACATATCATGATATTAAAGTGTCATATCCTGATATCATATTCATATATCCTGACATAAAACTATCATATCCTGACGTTAAACGTGTTCAATCTGGTGTAATATTGTACTTAGCTCTGTTATTATGTACATTCACAATAATAATCACAACTAATACTTAACCAAAATCGAAAAACATTTTATATAGGCCTACTATATAAAATACCTACAATGGAATTAGTCGCTGTGTTTGAAACTGGAATTTCTTACGCTATCTCAAGCTTCAAATGAATGAAAAATACCCTTATATTTAAATATGAGAGATGTTAGAATTTTTAATCAATGATTTCTGACATATGATATTTTGTAAATTTGATCAATCTATATCTATATTCCCATATGAAAAAGCAGTTGAACATCGCTTAATCGTGGCATCTGCGCTAAAAGAGCTAACCAATATGGCAGCCATGTTGGATTTTGTGTTGATAAGCACATTCTATTTAAAAAATTGGTGATGGAAATATATTCTAGATTCCATGGCCCTGAAAAAAAAGTTTCAAAAACATGATAATTATGGCATGTACGTGATTTTCTGAGGGGGGGGGGGGATGCTTCACATAATGGTCGCCATCTTGGATTTGTGGAGATAAGAAAAGGAATGATATCATTTCTGATCCTGTTGATGAGCTTTTTGTGTAGAGGCACCAAAATATTTTTTTTCAACTGCAAAAGTGAGGAATTGTGGTATATTCCTGTTTTTTTCTGGAAAAATGACGTTATATGGTGTTACATAACATTAAACTACCGGTATGTGGGATTTATGTTGATAAATTAAATATAATAAAATATTGGTGATCTAAATAAGTGCTAGACTCCATGGGTTTAGCCAAAAAATACATTTTAGGCTCAACAACGAGATAGTTACCTCATATTTTCGTTTTTTTAATTAAGAGATCGCTCAACATACTCAGTATATCAATATGGCGGCCATCTTGGATTTTTGGTATTGAGAAAAGTACTGATATCATTTCAGATCATCTGGATGAACTCTTTGTGTCCTCAAACATAAGTAGAGACACCTAAATATTTTTTCGAACTGCAAAAGTGAGGAATTATAGTATACCCCTGTTTTTTTCGAAAATGGCGTTACATGGTGGCGGCCATCTTGAATTAAAAAAAATGCACAAGGGCGATTTTTGGGGCATCTTCGGAATTCGTCTGGGGAGATGTCCATGTATCATTCCTGAAAAAATCAGCTTTCTGCAATTTTATTCCAGGTTCAACCCTAATGCTCTTGCACTATCAGCCTCAGCGTCTGTCTGTATCTGATATCACCTCATTAACCACTAGTCCGTAATAGCAGACTTTGTGTGCGATACAGAGTCTGTAATCATTGTCATTCGTAAAGTTGTGCCCCCAAAATCCGGTGCGCGTACGATCGATTGCGCAATGAATTACTGCGTCATTGTTTGATCAATTATTTTTATATCATTCTGTGATGACAGATTTACATCTCATTAGAATAATGCCTTACCATGGGGACTTTAACCACTGTCTGTATAGGTAGATTAATCATCTAAATAGGGTTACCCTCACATTTTTCATGAAATTTTTGGTCTCAGCGTACACTGACCACCAGCATAGAAAAACACAGCGTCGTGTCAGATCTTTGTTTTAGTTCTGGCTCTGGTAAATCATCACTCTCACCATTTACAGATTCATCCTTTCAAGATAGTTTTTCTTTATCACTTCACAGCCAGCTCCGAACTCCAGAGTGCCTGTCTTCAGAAAAGATTCATCTGTAGATTGTGACGCATGTTTAGATGCATATGGACACAGTAAACTCAAATTTTACAATTTTGATCTATTGGTTTATATAAACACTATTTCATCGCTTTAATGGTTAACGCTGACCTAATAGTAACTTGAAACAAATTTACCTTCAATTCTACAATTGACATAATATCCTGTGGGTATCCATAGACATTTTTCTTATTATGACTTATCATAACATTTTGTATGAAAATGACTCAAAGAGGTATCGGTGACATAATTATGTGATGTTAGTGAGTTAGTGAGCAGTAAAGGGGTATGTTATTTATCAGTGTTTTTACATTTTATAAATTATGTGGGTTAAGCACAGGAATCGAGGCACTTAGGCCTAATGTGTGTGGAGCATATGGAGTGTGTGGGGTGTGCGGAGTGTGTGGAGTGTGTGGAATGTGTAGTGTGTGGATAAAAGCCGCTGGTTTGTCAGTCAGCCGGATAACTGTATCTGCTTGGCAGGTAGCTCTGCTCAAATCTCTTTATCACCCTCTCTCCTCGCCACAATGACCCACAAGATTCCTCTAGTCTATTTTAACAGCATATGTTGCTGTATACGTTGGCTCGATGGTGGACCAACTTCTCTATTGCTGGCCCACTGTACCGTTTTAAGGTCTCGTTTGTGCCGCCAGTGGAGTGTTTTATGATAAATCTGACCCTCGCTCGGCCCTGCCCCATTTACACCTCGACTTCCTTCACTGTCACCGCTACAGCGAATTCCTATTTTTGAATCGATGCACCACCCACCTAGCCCAGAAGGATGATCCAAATTTGGCTTAACAATGGGCCAAGGACGTGAGCATTAGCGAAGCCCTAAAGGGACCATAGTCAGCTTCTAGCCATTGTTGTAAATAGGCCCTGTTCTATAACCGATGACGTCTTAACGGCGAGTCAAAAGCTTTGTCTTTACCTAATGTTGTTTTTTGCTGGGCCAACGATGGATAATTAGCGTAGGCCAGATAGTTGAGCAGAGTCAGCCCAAGTCAGAAATGCTGTTCTATTATTAAGTGAACGTTGGGCTAAACTAAGTTTCAACGCCCAACCAAGCAAACACGACACATTGAAACAATGTCGGTTTAAAGATGGGCCAGCGTCGCAGACGGTGGCCCAACTTTAAACCAACATTGTGTCATTGTATCGTATTTGCTGGGAAGCCGGTATTTGCTCTGCAGTCAGGAGCTTGTCACAGTTACATTGAATCCGTTTTTCAGATCAAGCCGTGGAATGACGGGATACATGGCTCCCATGGGATTAAATCGATACGTAGAATCGGTAAACTGTACTGAGCGAGCAGCGATCTAAATAAGGCCGGCTGTGCCAGCATGCTGGGTGCGCAATGAGACGGGACGTCATCCGTGACCCCAAAGTGACATTAGAAGGGGTCGCGGTCAGCGGAAGGGGATATATATGCGAAATTTGTGTGTATTGGTTTCCATGGTGTATATATTTGCAAGAAGCCTTGGTATTTGCAAATCTATCTCATATTTCATGTGTATGAATCACATACAGTCCTGTGAGTGGATAGTCTTATCACCATAACCGCTATTTATGTGATCGCTCACACATGAAATGATGGCTGATATAATGCCATATAATCTTTCCTATCTGTACCATTGACGAGTTATTTGGAACTAATACACTGACTCACAAAGTATAATCAGGTATACATTTTGTCCGGTTCAGGCGTGTTTCTTCTGTTCTGGGTACAAGGGGGTCCAAAGAATTATGGGTTCGCTATGTATAGGCCTACCCGAGCTATGTACGTCAACCGTTTTACCGCCAAATTATTCAAATTGAATTTTCACCCACTTGAAGTTGTGTCTCGCTGACGCGATCCACAACTTCAAGTGGGTGAAAATTATTCAGATTTGACAAAATGGCGGTCCACTCTTTTCAAATCCTGCCGGTTGATGTCACATTTTATCTTTAACATGTTTGAAAGGTGCTACTTAATCATGTTAATGTGCTAATAAAAATGAAAATCCGAATATATGCGGCACCGGCGGTTAATGGGTTAACCCTTACATATATGAATATTGCTTTACGTCGCTTTCTGCACAATCATGGCAATATCGCGACAGAAGGAAGCCCGAAGCCGGGACAATGTCCTATTCTTATTTCGAAAGACTTCAAGGGTTCTTTATAGTACACAGTACCATAGGCAGCACTGATCAAAGGGTTTTTTCAATTTGAAATCATTATAAATTAGTTAGTTCTTTCCGCTTCATTTGAATAACTATGTTATGGGTCTACGCGTTCATTATAGGCCTAAATGTTTTCAGTGCACGGAACTCTTTATACGTCAGAATTTGACGTCCACTCACGTCTGATTTTGACGTATAAAGACAGTCCCCGCGCTGAAAGGGTCAATCTGCAACCCAGATAATGCATCTAGCTCATGTTTCACGAATACTTTACCTGAAAAAACATTTGTCACTTCATAGTAGATTTGGCGTTAGCAGCAGAGAGAAAATCTAGCTGTTCTGTGAATTATCATTTAGTTCACTGATCATTGCTGATTATTAGTTTATATTAGTCAAAATTATTAAGACTGGAAATTTATACACTTTTATGGTTGCATGGGTGGAGTTTCAATACGTGATACATGATACATGATGCACAAAGTCCGCCCATTAATTATTTTAGTTAACTATATATATATAGTAGATGTCGCTGCCTGCCGTGCAGTTTCGAATTCCGCTTGGTACAGGATTTTCAGAGAAATATCATGTTTCTCCCCTCTCAATATTGGGACATTGTTTCGATGTTGTGTTATTGGGCAAGGCACTTAACTCTCAACTGCTTTACTTGACTCTTGAAAATGAGCACCTGGTAGGACAGAGATGACAATGTGTGTGTAAGTTCAATGCGCTGAAATGGCTGCAGGACTGTATGCTCTCCGTGGATTTAAGATGGCATACAAATGAGCAGGTCCAGTTACCAGGAGAGAAACATGTCAAAATCGGATGAAATACTTGATATCAGACCATAAAAACCTGTACGTTACACTTATACGTTCTCGAACCCAACATTGACGCGGTAACGGATCAGCGTCGTGTTTTTGAACGGCTGTACTAGTTCAATAAGTGAAAACGAATCAATGTGTGACTTCGGCGATGAGCTGGAGCAGGGATGGGCCAGAATTTGTAGTGTTGTTCCGGATAACAGCGCCTGCCCGACTTTTGTGTTGACTGGGGTCGAAATTGTCAAAATCCGTTGCACATCAACATCCACACGTAAGCCTACATGTGCATGTCCTAAAATCAATCAGACAAAATGACCCCACCTGACGTCAAGAACAAGCTCCGCCCACTGCATTCGAATCCGGGAAAGTGATCCTAGTGGGCTAAACCGTACCGATAAAGCACTATCGCCATATTAAAACTTCATATAAAATAGAATAGAGATTTACTTCGCGCAGAGTAGTTCTGGACTATTATTGTATAATATAAGCAGCTGTTATAAAAGCCACCAACCCATGTGTAGGCCTAAACCACGAAAAGAATCGTGTTATCCTCGTCACTGGGACATATTTGTTTTTCAGATTTGATATCGACAAAATATTCAAAATGGCCGATTTATTGCGATTTTTCGCATTCTACGTAAATAATTTCACCTTGTGGGTACAATACCTAAAAAAAATCTTGCTCAAATTTGTTATGCATGCTACTAATGACCAGTCGCCGGACAAGCTCAATAATATCTGAAAAATTGAATGGCCGATTTATTTTGATTTTTCGTATTTTACGACAATAATTTTACCTTCTTGGCGCGATAACTTCAAGTTCAATAATGGCGGCGGGCTATTGTCGAGTGTGTTCTTGTTTTAATATATATTTTTGGTAATCTAAAGCCATGTCAATGTTATATTAAAATTATATGTTATAATAAATGTAGAAAACAACAAGCATTTACTGTTTTGTAAAACTGATATGTGTCAAAATAAAATTAAACTCTTCCTTCAAGCAGAAGAACCGGTGATATGTGAGAAAGCGGCTGGTTACCATGGTAATGTCTGTGACGTCAGGTTGGTTGAGACAGAGTGGTATTTTGTAGTTGACGAGTCTCCTAGGAAGGTGTGTTGAGAATCGCAGATGGGTCTGGGAGGAGGCTTGCCACAGATGTACTTGATGTGGAAGTGGTGGTGTAATTAGTTTCTATTTTAAATCGGAAGCAAAAGAGACAACTTACGCAGCTTTTGGAAACAGCAAATTTGGAGAATATGCCTGGATAGGATATGGCACATGTATGGTAAATCACCAAATAATAATCATCTCTTCTGTCAAAGGTCGTCCCCTTAGATATGAAAGGGTGTATCTGCCACTTTGTAAAGTGGCAGATACACCCTTTCATATCTAAGGGGACGAGGTATATGCCTAATAATAGTTTGTTCGTGTTTATTTGTTTCTGGGTATATTTGTTTCGAGGTATATGCAGTGCAGTGCAGTGCAGTGCAGTGCAGTGCAGTGCAGTGCAGTGCAGTGCAGTGCAGTGCAGTGCAGTGCAGTGCAGTGCAGTGCAGTACAGTACAGTACAGTACAGTACAGTACAGTACAGTACAGTACAGTACAGTACAGTACAGTACAGTACAGTACAGTACAGTACAGTACAGTACAGTACAGTACAGTACAGTACAGTACAGTTTACCGTGCCGTGCCGTGTAGTTCAGAGCAGTGAAAAACGGCGCAAGGCAGGACAGCACGGTACATGCAGGATAGGAGAGAACATGACAGGAAAAATAATTACATGGATGGTACAAGGTCGGGGCATCATCAGCTCAGGATGGTGTAGAAAATATAATACAGGCTAAGTCAGACCAACGGAGGGACAGGACAGTACAAGACAGTACTGTACATAACAAGAGCAGGGCGGCATGACAGGGAAGGTCAGAACAGGACAAGGTATGACAGGGCATGACAGGACAGGACATGAAAGGACAAGGGCTAGACCAAGGTAGGACAAGACAAAACATAACAGGATTGGATAGGACAGGGTATGATAGGACAGCAGAACATAGACAATGGCAGTGCAGGGCATATAAAGTGGTTATAGAGTAAAGATCCGGACAATATCATGGCTGGTTTGAAGTTTATTGTGATATTAGGGATTTAGGTTCACATCGTGAGGTTGTTTATCTGAAGAAGCACAAAGAGAATAGACGACCTAACGGCTAAACGTGTTGAGCGGAGATGAGTTAGAGCATCATTACAAGGGATTAATTAAATCCTGAATTATCTCCGCATTTTTTTGTGATACAAGACACGTCAGGTTGCATCCCTCTGCACACTATAAACTTCATTACCTGGACTAACATATTCAAGATATATTGTGGCATACTCTGCGATAGCACCGTAGATAAGTGGACAACAGTACATGTTTTCGTGTTTTCTTGGCAGGATGAGAGCACAATTTAAATATACGTGAGTTTTATCAAAAAGAGCGAGTTTAACTAAGCAAAAGCTATGTCTCTGCGATAGGATTATTTCTTAATGACACTAAATGCGCGAGCTAGCCACTAAACGGTCAACCTATCTATTGTTGATGTTGTTATTTCATAAATCCTGTCCAAACAGTGTATATTTATGGTTATTTTTGTTTATTAAGACTGACAAAGCGTATAAACGTGAGACTACATAGACCGGGCAGGGAGGAATGGCTCAGCCACTCATTAGAGAGGATTCATTAGATCCTGAATTATTTGCCGCCATTTTGTCCGCCATTTTAGTTATGGAGGACGCAGTGCGGTCTAATTGACAAAGAGTGTTATTTACGATCGACAGGGGGCGTTGACGACGCTAAACCTGAAGCGACAATGCGCCGCATGGTGGCGACTATCTGCATAAAACCGCAGCTAAGCCGTGCGTCGTCACCATCCTCATAAAACCTCAGGGGGCATCAGGGTGGGAGGAGGGGGTATGCTCAAATGAGTTGATTTCCAGTCTCTACCCTATGCAAGCAAATATATTACGTCTATTTCTAGATATTCAGTAAATTTGGAATGTCGTGGGTACTTATGTGGTATATTTTTTGACACAAAACGTCATCTAACATGCCGAGGAACTGTGCTTTTTTCAATTAAAGTACAACAAAGACATCAATCTCAGGAGAGGAATATCTGATTATACATGTATAACATTATTAAATTATAAAATAGAGGGTAGATTGCAATACGTTTAAAAGGGAATTTGCAAAAAATAATGTGCATATTGTTTTTTCCAAAATATGTTTTACAATATTTTTTTATGCAAATGTACATATTTGAGTGCAGCTTTAGACAGACACCTCATTTCTTGAAAGGGTGCTGTAGGTTTATTGTTCTCGACAAGTGAATGCAATAGGGATTGATACCAGTATGTCACGCAGAGAAAACACCACGGCACTTATTAGTGCGAAGACTAAGCACCTGCACAGGAATAATCCTCGTCTGCTGAAATGTCAGTTAGTATTTTTCTGTCATTTGAAGCTGGAATTGCTAACACAATACCCAGCTTCAAATGACGAAAAATGTCTCCGTTTATAAAAAATAGATACCTATACCCCACATCACAGACGTTGGACCAGAATTCACCCGTCACTGGTTGATGAGTGACGTTTTTGCAATTTCCTCACATTTAGAGGAATTAATAATGTACGAGTGAGGAACTTGACAAATGATAGGAGATTTAACGGAGTTATCCTTCACTGATAATTAATATAGCAATTAAAATTCTCTTGCGTGACATTTTAACCATCCGCGAACCAAAACCTCACGCTGGTAAGAACCGTTTCTTCTCGTGAGATTACGCTTTTCTCAGACACGACCTTTGCTGGCTGGAGAGTGCTTTATTGTGATTGACAAGCCGACACTGGCATCCGGATGTGCATAAGGTCAAGGGTGACCATCCGAATTAATACAAACTGGCCATATTCCGGTTGATGCATATTTGATGTGGCCCTACGAGATAGATTGTCCACGGTCAGCGGCCTCGACCTTTATATCAAAACTCAGTGAACTGGAATAAAATGATATATTATAAAGAACACTTCAGTATTTGGATGTTAATATACGTACGGAGCTAAAAGAAATAATGAAAAGTTATTTACAGTCAACCCATTGACTACAAGTTTATCATAAATTATAGCATCTATGTTGTTGGGCTATCGCTTAAATTGCCAACGCGAGGGAACTCAATTAACACAGAATTATTTATCGTTCTCAAACCCGCCACACAGAAACCGCACGGTTTGCCAGATATCAGACATTTAAAGTTAATTATGGATGATAATCGACCATTTTGAATTTAATCAAGTTGAAATTTTTCGGGGCATATCCCTAAAATTTTGTTTTATAGCAATGGTCTAGCCATCTGGCACGGTGTGCCAGATATCAGCAATATTAAAATAAGTAAAGCTATTTTGGCTGAGAGATGTAGGTCAAAAAGTAGGTCAAATGCTACAACCCCCAAAAGGAACATTTACACCCTCTAAGGGATATATGTGCAGGATATGAAATCAATTTCCCCACGGGTTTCCTAGGCTGCTCCAGAAAACGAAAATGCGAACAGACGGGCGGCCTGAGGGAGGACCGGAAGGACGGACACCCGGGACGACGCCATAGCCTCCACCCCAACTTAGTTGGCACGGTTCTCCATGTATTACGAATATTAAAGTCAATTATGGCCGTAAGTCGGCCATTTTGAATTTGATCGGATTTAATTTTAACAGGGAATATCCCTCCCTGAAACACATATTTTGTTTTACAGTAATGGTCTAGCCACAATGTATCTGGCACGGTTCACGCATATTAAAGTCAATAATGAACGCAAGTCTGCCATTTTGAATTTGATCGAGTTAAACATTTTCAGGGCATATCCCTCCCTGAAACCGCACATGTTGTTTCATAGTGGTCTAGCTACATGTATGTGGCACGATTTTCCAGATATCAAGCAACTTAAAGTCATTAATGACCGAATGTAGGCCATTTTTAATTTGATCGAGCTGATATTTTTTAGGGCGTATCCCTCCCTGTTAACCGCACATTTTGTTCTATAGTAATGGTCTAGCTATCTGCACGGGTTAGTCTACCCGATATCAGCATTACAGAATTCAAATAAATACAGCTACAAGTATTTTGGCCGAGAGATGTGGGTAAAAAAGTGAAAGGTCATGACCCACATAAGGCACATCTACACCCCCCAAGAGTGAGTGTGCAATATGAAAGAAATCCCCCATGGGTTTCCGAGATATGCTCCAGAAACAAAACTGCGGACAGACGGATGGCCGGACGGACACCCGGGGAAACGCCATAGCCTTTAATGGGCGGGGGATGGAAAAAGCATGAACTCAAATATTTCCCAGGTTAACTGTATAAACAGTGGTGCCGGCAATAAACTGAACGACCCAGCAAACACGATACGTCAACACAATATTGGGCCAATGTTGGTCCTGTGACTGTCTACGTGTTTGCTGGCTAGACCCATAAGACTGAGGTCACGTCAATTAACGCGGAAAGGAATATCAAATATTCATGTACCTCAACGTTGAAAAACATGTACTAGTTTATGAAATAGGCCTATTATTGTTAACGGTTTGTGGTTTCCCAGCAAACACGAGATGTTGACCCAATGCTGGTTTAATGTTGGTCCACCGTCTACGACGCTGGCCCAACATTAACCCAGCATTGGGTTGGTTGTTCGTGTGAATATCGCCTGGTAGGATGGATGCGGAGACCGATGGGGCTTTGTCTTCATGGGTTTCGCTCTCTATATAATTTCTTCCAGACAATTACACTCATAAAGAAGTATCAAATATGCATGCACCTTAATCTTAGCAAACGTTCTTTTATTAGGGAACTTCCCTTGACATTCCATGCACCAGGCTACAGCAACAGTCATTGTATACAGTTTTCATGGTTATGTCGCCTGTTATTTAAGATTTTAATCATTAATTATACTTTTTATGAAATAATTCTGCACAGCTTTGGTCATTGAAAAGTATGTTCGATCTCAATTAAACATATAGCCTAATGCCTATTAATATGGGTTTCAGTTCATCTCCACAGTTATACTATAAAGAGTACATAATTCCATCTATGTCCCGAAACATACAGAAGTGTACAACAAACTAAACACACAGTAGTAATCAGGTAATGTGTACACCAGAAGAAATCACAACAAAAGTAAGTAACAAATGTTGTGCAGCTAGTAATTGCGTTCGGCTTATTGCGTGGGACTAGTTGCATACAACTGTTTAATTGCGATCAGTTGTATCACTTTAACAAGTGTTTTTGTAATGAAAAAATCTCCTGAATATCAAAAATATTTTTAATTTTTACTCAAATTTCACAAATTTAAGTAATTTCGAGCCTGTAACACAAATGTTGGTTAAAATCGATTCAGACTCACAATATGATGAGTATTGAATAATTCAGTAATTGCTTCAACATGTTCAACATTAACACGATTTGAATTGTCATCATCATCATTTTTATGACCTCGCTTGCAGTCTTAGAACATTTTTGAGGCTGAGGCCTTTTTCAAAGCTAAGAATGTAGAACTCCGAGGGTTTTAACTGACTTAACACACATAATGAGGATCCCTTATAATCAACAGCTCGGTCACACCTGACTGATTTAAAGTGACACAATCCGGCTAAAATCATCAAAAAATAAGTTTTTTCTTATTTTGGCTTCCTAATATGATCATATGATGTAAACATGTCTATAAACTAGAACTGCAAAAGTTTTTTTTTGTGTGTGTGTGTTGCGCATTTACCAGTTAAGCGAGATATAAAGACGAAACTCCCGTATTTCTTCTTTTTGACATGCATGTCCGAAATAAGAAATCGAGAATAAAACGGATTGAAAACGCCTATAGTCGTGCTTATACTTGAGTCATATAGTCAAACGGACGACTGTCATAAATAGCAATATAATTGTCTGTATAAAAAGCGTTCCCCAAAGCGTTGTATATCAACATGTTGTATATCAAAGTGTTGTATATAAAGGTGTTGAATACTAGTCTGTTGTATATCAGTGTTGTACATCAATGTGTTGTATATCAATGTGTTGTAAACCACTGTGTTGTAAAGCAAAGTATTGCATATCAAAGTGTTGTATATCAAAGTGTTGTATATCAAAGTGTTGTATATCAATGTGTTGTATAGCAAAGTGATGTATAGCTAAGTATTGTATATCAATGTGTTGTACGTATATCAATGTGTTGCATGCCAAAGTGTTGTATATCAGACTGTTGTATATCAAAGCGTTGTATATCAAAGTGTTGTGTATCAATGTGTTGTATATCAATGTGTTGTACATCTAAGTATTGTATATCGATGTGTTGTACGTGTATATCAATGCGTTGTATGCCAAAGTGTTGAATATCAAACTGTTGAATATCAAAGTGTTGTATATGAAAGTGTTGCATATCAATGTGTTGAACGTATATCAATGTGTTGTATACCAAAGTATTGAATATCAAAATGTTGTATATCTAAGTATTGTATAGCAAAGTGTTGTATATCAAAGTGTTGTATAATAAAGTGTTGTATATCAAAGTGTTGTATATTAAAGTGTTGTATATCAAAGTGTTGTATATTAAAGTGTTGTATATCAATGTGTTGCATATCAAAGTATTGCATATCAAAGTGTTGTATATCAAAGTATTGTATATCAAAGTGTTGAGTATCAGTCTGTTGTATAGCAAAGTGCTGTATATGAATGTGTTGCATATCAAAGTATTGCATATTAAAGTGTTGTATACCAAAGTATTGCATATGAAAGTGTTGTCTATCAGTCTGTTGTATATCAAGGTGTGGTCTATCAAAGTGTTGTATATATCACTGTGTTGCATATCAAAGTATTACATATCAAGGTGTTGTGTATCAATGTGTTGTATATCACTCACAGAGTGGCTTTCACTATATCGTTTTTTTGCTAAATACTTTTTATGAAACGATATTTTTTATGTCACTGTTAGATATATATGTGGGGTTGTGTGCTTTTATCAATATCGTATTTCAATTGAACAAGCTCTAAAAGACAAACATATTATGAAGTGACCGAGAGATAATAAGATATAGCGTGCGCAGCCTCAGACCGCCAGAGCTAGAATTTCAAAGTTTAATTTGTCCGGGGGGAGCAGTGTCACCTTATTCATCAGACCAGATCTTATTCATCATGAGGCTGTCTATGTCCAGTTTAGCCTGCATGTGCAAAAAAAAGGCATAAAACTTCATTTATTCATTTATATGTTGGTGGTGAAAATACACCATTGAACCCAAAACCATTGAATGTGTGAATCAACATGTCTAGAAGTTTTTTGTTACAATTTAAACGCTCGCCAACACATTCCAGGGTAAAATGCAGCATTAGAGTGAAAGATCCACATAGCCACGGCATTTTGTTTAAGCTACGACATGAGCATGGCACGGGTTTATTCTGAGTGGCAATGTAAACCAACACCATGAACCGCATTTCCTGGAGGTCAACGTAGACTTATTAGATTAAATATAAGGAGATACTGATAGCGACGCCATGCATAATTCATGGGATGTTATGAGCTCGGCCTATATCACCAGGATCACCAGGCGCCTCTTCAAGGGAATCGTATTACGATAGGGAAAAAAACACAGCTCCACCAAGGAACAGCGTTTCCTGAAAACAAGTAAGAACGAACACACGAGCACAAGGGAGTTCCTTTCTAACTACAACCGCTTTATAATATTATATAATTTATGTTCATTTACTTTGTAATTAGCTCACGTTTATGTTACATTATGACGGAAGTTTGGGCCTAAAACCCGTGTTAAATTCGCTTCACACTTTCATATCAAAGGGTACTTTACCTAACATTATGCCGAAGCTTAGTAATACATACGGCATAATTCGCGAATAAACGTTATAAAATAAACTAGCGATAATTCACGTGTAAAACAAACAATAGTAATACAATGGAACTCAACCTAGTCCAACAAACTACGGTAAAAAGTGATTACAGATCATTTAATTGAGGTGATTTAAACCACGAGAAATTTGAACTGATCATTTGAAATTCTAAACCACTTGCAGCTATGTCTCGTTACCGCGATCCACAACTTCAAGTGATTGAAAAGTGACAATTAACTGGATTTGTGCAATTTAAATCACGTTTATCATATGATGTAAACATGTCCATAGACTAGAGCTGAAAAAGTTTTTAAACTTTTGTGCTGCGCATTTATCAGTTAGACTAGATATAGAGACGAAATTCCTGATTTCTTATTTTTGACAACCATGTCAAAAATAAGAAATATGGGAATTTCTGTGGACGTCAGATTCTGTCGTCTAAAGTCGATCCCCACACTGTAAGAATAAAAATATTATTTCTAATGGTCGTAGACCCATAACATGGGTATTCAAATGAATCGGAAAGAGCTTACTAAGACATTTGATGATTTCAAAATGAAAAAAACCTTTTGGTCTCCATGGATTTTACAAAAATATTTTAGCGCTTTAAGGGTTAATGGGGACAGGGAGTGAAGAATCATGTTGGGCGACTTTTTATGTGGATGTCGCTGTCTGTATCCATTGTGGACGGTAAACGTGGACAATGGAACATTTATGCCGCCGGGAACTAACTCAGTCAATGACATGTTCCCAAGTAAATTAGAGTCAAAATCAAACTGACAAACCAGTATAATTTAGGTGGTGGGTATAATGGAGAAATGGTGAGAAGCTGCATTGATGGGCCTTAATTCTACAATGATAATCTAGCAATCATAGAAAGATGTTTCAAGTGCGTTATAGAAAAATGCCGCGAATATCTATTTTTATTTAATCCTTTCAGCATGGTGATCGACTTTTGACGTCAAAACCTGACGTCTGTGGACGTCAGATTCTGACGTCTAAAGTCGATTCCCGCGCTGTCACCCGACAATAGTCGTGCTTCATCCATTTTATTAGCCGATTAAATCACCGTTATTGGGAACGAAATGAGTGTTTAAACATCAAGTTTTTCAAATGTTTGCTATGAAATTAAATAAATGTGAGCGCTGAAAGAAATTATAATGACCGTAGACCCATAACATAGGCATTCAAATGAAGCGGAAAGCAAGCAAGACATTTATGATTATTTCAAATTGAAGAAAACCCTTCGGTCTCCATGTACACACATATTTCTGCGCTGTACGGGTTAGCCATGCCGCATAATGCTCATGGTGCCTCATTTTGCATCCCTGAAAACTGAGTTAATTCCCTACACCTAGGAGGTTTTGGGATGAACATTTTTGTGAAACTCTTCTAACGCCTGACCCTTAAAGCGCTGAAATATTATTTAAACCATGGAGACCAAAAAGTTTTTTTTCAATTTAGAATCACTATAAAGGTCTTAGTTAGCTCATTCCGCTTCATTTGAATACCTATGGTATGGATCTATGGGTCTAAGAAATATTTTTACTCTTACAGTGCGGGGATCGACTTTAGACGTCAGAATCTGACGTCTGTAGACGGCAGATTCTGACGAAGTCGATCCCCGCACTGTAAGGGTCAACCCGATTATAATGGTTTTTAATCCATTTTATTAGCCGATCAAATCACTGCTATTTGTAACGAAATGAGTTTTTAAACATCATGATTTGCAAATGTTTGCTATCAAATTAGACAAATATGAGCAATTTTCACCCACTTGAAGTTGTGGGACGCGGTTGAGAAGCGCAATTTCAGGTGAGTGAAAATTCAAATAATTCAATTTAGCACTTTAAAGGCTAGCAGCATGGTAAAAAAAACTTTATTTTGTCACCCACTTCAAGTGATTTTCCTCCACTACAAGTCAAGAATTGCGCCAGCAATTCGCGGCTTCTTTGGGAGGAAGATTGCATTTGTACATTCAAGCTCGGAATGATTAAGAGGGTTGTGTAAGTGAGAATACGTCCTTTGAAATACATCTATTCTCCATAGGATTAAAACGTATCGGGCTCCATCAATCAACTCTCTTCCATCGAGGCAGCCTTTGAATCAAAATGAAGTTACTATCCCGTCTCAAAATATGATTAGAAAACGTGTTCAATTCCTATCTACTTCAAGTTGACCTTCTCGTTACAGAGTTGTATCATATTCATCTCCAAGTAAATTAAAACACAGATGGAAATCTGACAAATTCAATAAAAATAACACCGCGTTATTGTTTTACATTTCAACGAGTGAATCTGACAACATTATTATTATAACTCGTATATTATGTGAAGTCCGAATAAGTATGTAACCATGGTAAGAGAAGTAACTGCGTTAACCCTTTAACCGCCAAATTATTCAATCTGAATTTTCACCCACTTGAAGTTGTGTCTCGCTGACGCGATCCACAACTTCAAGTGGCTGAAAAAATTTCAGATTTGACAAAATGGAGGTCAACTGTTTTCAAATATTGCTGATTGATGTCACATTTTATCTTTAACATGTTTAAAAGGTGTTACTTAATGTGCTACTAAAAAATGAAAACCCGAAGATATGCGGCACCGGCGGTTAAAGGGTTAAGTCAAGTAATCAGTTAAGTAATCAGTTACCGCGGCGGTTTGTCATTGCAATGCAGAAAACTAGACATGACACATAAAATATCGGGTTAAAAAATCTTTATATAGTATATTACATTTATTGTGATCGATTAGTGGATTTATGACACACATTTGACACACATATGACAAGTACTTTTCTGCATATCTCTTGTGCAAATCCAGAAGGTGGTAACTTACTTTTCAAGTAAGCAGTTACTGCCTCTTGGCTTTGCAGAGCAGTACTGATCCGGCAGGACCTTCATTCTCTGAGCACTTTATAGGCTGACTGTGTAGGGCCATAAACAAATAAAAGGTTAATGGTAGTAGCCTGCGCTAAATAAGCCCAGGGGTGAAACGGGGGTATGCTCGCTCCTCATTAGACGCCTTCCCTATTAATTTACTGCCGTGGCTCCTATAGCCGGGAGGTACCGGGTTCGAATCTCGGCCTGACCGGATGCTGGTCATAGTGGTTGCCCATTCACAGTGCTCTATTGAATGAGCAGGGCTGACGGTACTGTGCACTGTAACAGATTTGAAATATTTCGCGGAGCGCATGGTTTTTGTCCAGACTTTCGGCTTCCTCTTGTCGCGATGTTTCAACAAAGTTGGAAAACGACGTAAAACAACATAATTATTAGTGATCATAACCACCCAGCAAACACATGACATTGAACAAATGTCGGGTTGATGTTGGCCAATCGTCTCTGACGCTGGCCCAAAATAAACGCCTCGTGTTTATTGGGTGTTGCTCTTTCAGTAAACAGGACATGTTGACACACTTTAATGCTGGTTGACGTTACTTCAATGCTGGTCCACCGTCAGCGTCAACAATTAAACAGTAGCAAAACTCGTGTATAACTACATAATATCTGATACACGGACATATTCACGAAAATATTGTGTACATCTGCACCATTCTGCAAAGGATGGTGTTGTTGTCCAAAAGTAACAACAAGACATATCCTAACGTGTTGTTTAGATGTTAGAAAGCGTCGCCGACGGTGGGCCAACATTTCACAGTGCTCCAGCAAACACGAAATATTGACCCAATGCTGGATTGATGTTGGGTCCAGCGTCTAGAACGGTGGACCAACATCACAGCGACATAATGGCTCGTGTTTGCTGGGCATGCATCCAAGTATGGTATGTCTAACCAAGGAAATTCAATAGAAAATTCCCTTGGTCTAAACTATTAAAAAAACCGGAATAACCGGTGGTGATTATTTTCTTCTGTCTAAGCAACACGCTGTATATCACTACTCAATCGGTCATTGGACTACTGTACGTGATCCGAGAATGAATATTTGCAAAGGCGATCTTTACAAGTATACCAGTCACCGTAAAATAAACCATAAGAAAAGTCTTATGTTTCAGTGTGGATAATATCAGTTCATTGATGAGAGTTCCTTTATAGGTCTCGTATCTAATACTTTATATTTGTCTTTTTACTTATCTACATAGGGGCGGTCGTCAAAATGTGCTGGATAAATAGAAAACTGATCCGCACTTGCGGACGCAATAAATTGTTCTAAATCAATGAGACTGCCTGGACTGTGTTGGCTAAGATAATCAGGGTCTAGGCCCAGCTCTAACGCCAGACCGTATACCTTTTGGACAGCTGAATTCTTCAGGAACCAAACGCTATGAGCTGACTCTGGAATAAACTGATATTATACATCATAAAGGCGACTCACAATACTGATCTGCAAATGCGAAAGGCAGTATCTGATAACTTGTAAAGTAAGCAGATACTGCCTTTTGCCTTTGCACGGCAGAATAGATAAGAGGTCGTGAGCACCTTTTTGAACAGTGGCTTTACGATCCCTTGTATTGGTCTCGTTGTTAGAAAAGTCCTGGCGACAGAACGTCGCCGTTCATGTTAAGTCTAGAAGATCCACGTTTATTCTTCATGTTTTAGAGTGCAGAAGGGGGCTTTAAATGAATGGACTGAGGATTTACATACACAAGACATGCCACACACGGCCGAGGGACAATGCAGTACTACTGAGCTGCGATTTTTGAGACACCGCACATCAGTGATTTTACGGAAGCATAACGGCCCGGGATCACGACATTCAGAAAACTGTCTGTTGGCTGTTGCGTCTGTTACGCTGATCCAGCTTTAAAACAACATTGGCTAAACTACTCCAGTCGCTGTAAAACATGTAAAAGCAGTTAATCGTTTCTTTTCGATCCAGACTCCCGAGCAGAAACTCAGGTCAAACTGCTATCAAATGTCGGCAAACAGCAGTAAAAGTAAAAAGGTAAAAGTCATCAGGCCGACAGTTGACAAAAACATTTTAATAGACAAGACTATTTAAAATGTGTAATTTCAGAAAGTTACGTCATCAAGTAAATAAATTAAGACTCAAAATTAGGGCCCCCCCCCCCCCCCCTGGTGAATGGAAGGAGTATAATTCTTTTTGCAGGCCTGCTCAAGTTCATGTCGTATTTACCTGGGGATGTAAATATTAGTTGAACAGTGCTACGTTTAAAACCATTTTCGAAGCATAAGACAGTGTGCCGGTTTTAGGGTCATATTTTTTTCTTATAGCTGAGATGTCATTCTTCGACCGGCACACATTTCTATATCGATACATTAAAGGGGAAATTCAGGAAATGTGTTCCAAATGTAAGCAATTAAGCTGTTTTTCATCAATCTTTCGTGTTTCTTGCCTTATTCCAGATTATAGAATTACCAGTCACTTGACAAAAAGTCTCACCAAACAAGTCGTATTCCCTGTAGTCTTGCACAACATGCTACATGTCTTTATAATGACATAATGCAGCTTTTACTGTGAACCGTGCTTTGATGATTATTTTAATAAATTTACCTCCTGGAGTAAATAAAATATATACCTGAGGGCATCACTTTCTCTGACACAGTGACACAATATTGGAATTTAGACCTCGCTGGCCAAGCATTGAGTGAGTGGGCGTGAGGGTGTCTGAAGAAAACCAGATATCGAACTATTTTTTGGGATGGCAATGTATAATTTAGCAATGTCTTATATAATGCTTTGTTTTACGCGAATAATTTTATGCTATTGCTTTGCGCCTCATTCTGTGTCTTTTATGCTATTATTAGAATTGTATGGACATATTTTTGTCATATATCTTTCTGTGCCCTTTTTGTTAGAAAATTGCGTAAGTGCTTGACAAAATTGAAGATACATGTAACTTACAATCGCACAGTTATACATGTATTACCCCATTATCCCCCACATTGTTCCCCACAATGCACGGCGCAGGTAGCGGCGTTCAATCAGATACACATAATTATATTTTGTCCATTTAACCCTTTAACCGCCAAATTATTCAATCTGAATTTTCACTCACCTAAAGTTGTGTCTCGCTGACGCGATCCACAACTTCAAGTGAGTAAAAATTATTCAGATTTGACAAAATGGAGGTGAACTGTTTTCAAAATTGCTGATTAATGTCACATTTTATCTTTAACATGCTCAAACGGTGGTACTTAAGGTGCTAATAAAAAATGAAAACCCGAATATATGCGGCACCAGCGGTTAAAGGGTTAAGCAGTTATTCACCAGGTGCCTTCTGAGAAAACTAAAAACAAATCCCAGACGGAATTGAGTTCGTTAATTTTAATTCCGAGCTATGCATGTGATAAAAGGTCATGATATTGATCAACTATAATTACATTTTGTAGCATACATATGGCGTTGGCGCATACAAGGTTAACCCCCCCCCCCCCTATGTCTGGGCAGTCAGACTGGACTTGTAGGATGAATCATACATGACAGCTAGATTAATGTGGATGCATATTTCTTCCTCTGTTATCTGGTTATGGATTTAATTGACAGCGGCCTCTCTCTGAGATTTATTGTCTCATGTGCCGCGATCTGCACAGAAACACTTCATCATATGTATTGTTCATTGTAATCATCTATTCGTCTTCTCACTTATTATCTCTTCATGTACTTATTTATTCATCTGTTTATTAGTTTCATTCGAAATAGAGATTCACATTATCATTATGCGTTTAACAACAATTATTATATACTGCTTTGCAAAGCCAAAAGGTAGTATGCTTGCTTGTAAAGTAAGCAGATACTATTTTTCGGATTTACACGACAGTAAAAATGGATCTAAGGACATGAAAATCAAAATAACTCTAAAGCGTGAGATTTGACACGAAAGCAACAAAATATCAACATAATAATATCCATTCTGTCGCAATTCCATATACATTGGTATTTTTTAAAATTTGTCATCTAGGCTCACTCCGGTAAACACAAAACATTTGTATAACATTTATACAACGACAGCCCAACGCCTTCGTTGGTCAAACATTATATAAAAGTTATACAAATGTTTTGTGTTTACTGGGACTGTACCATCTTCATCTATCCCGTTGTCTGCTTCCGACATACTAGACCAGTGGTCTGACTGTCAGACCTGATGTGGCAAGATGGGACTGTACGTGCTTTATAATTCTGGCATTGATAAGAGGTCTATCGTGATCACGACCGCTGCGGACGCCTACAATCTTTTCAACAATTTCAAGTGTAAAAAACCGACCGAGACCAAAAGCGGCCAATATCCATGAAGATAGATTGCCTTTTGAAGGTCTGTGAGATCAGGAATTCCGGGAATTTCCGGGAAAGTGGCATCTCTGATCCACATTTTCCTGCCATCATTTATCAGGGAACCTGCTGTTTCTAAAACAAGAAAAGATGAAACGTTCATCATGCCCAAGGGTTTGAATCCCCTCCGAGAAGTATTCCGGATAAATTATCCACTCGTTCTCAGAACTAGTGACTAAATGATCAATGTAATTGGCATCTCACTATGCTTACGTAACAAATGTGCATTGTTGTTTATAAATATATCTAAGCTCATAATTGACCCGCCCATCAAATGCTTTAATTGACCGTGAAAGACGTTTATTTTGGATTTAAGAAATTTAGGCGAGATTTATTTCAATGTCTTTACTCATGATTGATTTTATCACTATAGGCCCTATATTCTATAGATTAAAACGCTGACCTCTAATGATAGAGATGAGCCTCCAGAATGTATTTTTGTTTTAATGTTAGACCACCACGACGATGGCCTAACATTTAAGCTATTGAAAAAAAGACGATATCATTTAGCCGTTGGGACAAAGCACGGATGTCTAGTGACTTTCGCTAAGGTTATGTGGTACATTCCTGTATTGTATTATGGATTCTATTGCATGCACAATTGAAACACTGTGAATAGGTCTTTTGAATTCATTCCTTTGAACCGGAGCATGTTTCCACCCATTGTAACACGAAAGGAAGAAAACTAATTGTACTGTAGAAGCTAGACATCTACTGTTTAGCTTTGATGAGAATTACAATGGGTTCGATTTGTAAAGTTAATATCAATTAATTAATTGTCATGTAACTCACAATGCTCGTGAAGATTTGTGCAATATGCCTTTGTTCGATGACATTGAAACAGACAATCATGCCTTTCTAGCAATTCTCTTTTAAACAGACTACTTTGTAAGGGGTTTATGCACATGAAAAAAATGCGACACAACAAATCGCTACAGTCAAGTGTAACGATCATTTCATATTAAATTATTGTGTTAGAGATTTTACATTACATAAGTCAACATTTAAGACCAAGGACCAGCTTAACCTGCATTAGGACAAAAATAAGTTCAATGACAAATATAAGTTTTGCATGAGCTAATGGAAAATCGGATCTTTGTGGTTCCAGTTAAGAAGTATTTTGTGATAGGTTTTTTTTCCCACATACTATTCTAGAGTTGGGCTTATCACAAAAAAAAGCTCAGAATTTGGCGTCAGTAAGGACGATCTCCGCGGTGAAAGAATTAAAATATTTATAAAGGCCGTAGACCCGTAACATAGGTATTCAAATTCAGCGGAAAGAGCTAACTATGACTATAATGACTTCAAATTGAAACAAAACCTTTGGTTTCTATGGTTTATACAAACATATTTCAGCGTTGTAGTGATTAATCCACGTTTTTTTCCAGCCAAACAAATGACTTATCTTTTACCCAAGTGTGGTATTGTACCCCATAATTTAAATAACAGCTGAATGACGGCGGTGATTCGCTAATCATGTCATGTGACAGATTTGGCCACTCTTTCATTGATCGGGGTAGAATACCATACATGGACCCACACTTGTCACATTAGATGTCAATCCGCTTTGTCACTGAAGTCGAAATAATGATCCAGTTCTGAAACTGCCATGTCTGAGCCCATTATTAACACATTCTCAACCCTGACTTTTTGTCAATTTAATAGTGAATATTCGTTGTAGACAATCCAGGTGGCATTAAATCATATTCACAAATGACGTGATGGGTAGCCAACATTAAATCACACAGTCTCACAACATTTTATCTTTAAATATCCCACGGCATTTTATTCCATGATAATTGAACAGGATTTCGAGATGATTATTCATCCTTATATTTTATATGCAACACTATTTTTTCATTCACTTGTTTTTATAATAATTGTTTTTAATCCAAGTGTAGTTCTCCACACTACAACCTACGCGTTGTAATTTGAATTTACTAACATCCTCGCAGGTTTGGCTTATAATTGAAACCTAAAATTCAAACAAGAACATTGACCCATTGTTAGCTCAATGTTGGGCCAGCATCCCAGATGCTGAACCAACATTGATCTAACGATGGGTCTTTTTCTCTTGCTTGCCGGGATTGCATTCCAGAATTAGAGCAGTCCATTCTGACAGTGCATGGCTCAGACAATGTCACCAGTGGATTGGAAGGATTGCACCGTGAGACATTCTCACGCTGGAATTCTCTTGATGGATTTTCATCAGGAATAGAATCTGCTCACAAAAGTGCATCATTTTGATATTAATGTGACGGAAATATGGCATGATATCTATGAGAGACATTAATAATATCAGGGTTATTTTGAGGCATATGGCATCGATTCTATCCAGATCTGCAATATCACGTATGCCCAGTAAACAGGACGTGTAAGACCACAGTTTGAACAGTGTTTGAGACGTTTGTCCAACACTGTATGGTTGACAGGCCTCGTAGAGGTCGCCTACACCTGTTCCCATCAACCAACGTTGAAAAAATGTACTGAATGATAACTGTATTGTACACATTCTTGCATGTGCTTGTTTTCAACTGAGAGGTCAAATAAATAAACGTACAGTGGTTGAAAGCAGTCAGGGAGCCCGGAATTGTTTATTTAGCATTGCGAGTACAAAATATTTTAGGTAAATCACGTTTAGGACTGGTAGTCAGAGCCTCCAAAAGGCAATTCTCAAGTATAACAGCCTGTAACAATTACAGTTATAGCCACTTAATTAGGACTGCAATTAGTGATTAATGAGCTTAGTGTCGAATCATGTGCGTAATGTAAAAGTAAGGCTGGGTAATTTCTCTGGATAATATTTTTTTCCATTTTCCAAGATAGCCCCCTATTTTCATACCATGATCATGATGATCGATCCAAGCAAAGTCCAGAGGTTTTCCATAGACAAACTCTATACACCACTTGCAAAGTGAACATGCAACACCGCGACTAAAAGGTGAACTATTTAGTTGGTACATCCCGTTCACACACAATCGAAATTTTCCAGCAGAAGCATGGCTATACTGCTCTGCAAAGGAAAAAGGCAGTATCTGCTTACTTGTAAAGTAAGCAGATACTGCCTTTTGCCTTTGCACGGCAGTATATTTGACCACGGTCACGATGGAGTCCAAATCCAAATCGCACCTTTTTACTTCAGATGTATTGATTTCACTGATCAGATATGTGTCTTATTCTGTGAAACTCAATAGCGTTGACCTCCAATATATTCACCGAGCTGGCTAATACAAGGAAGTATGGCGGATGGGGAGTTATATAACTAAACATTTGTGAAGTAGGCTATTTGCATACATAGACACGTGTTGACTGTACATTTACGCTCAGAAACAAAAAGTAAGGGATCATACCAGAGATCATAGATTTCCTTGTTAACCCTTTAGCCGCCGGTGCCGCATATATTCGGGTTTTCAATGTTTATTAGCACATCAAGTATACACCTTTTGAACATGTTAAAGATAAAATGTGACATTAATCAGCAATATTTGAAAACAGTTGACCTCCATTTTGTCAAATCTGAATATATAGCGCAGGCTACTACCATTAACCTTTTATTTGTTTATGGCCCTACACAGTCAGCCTATACAGTGTTCAGAGGATGAAGGTCCTGCCGGATCAGTACTGCTCTGCAAAGCCAAGAGGCAGTAACTGCTTACTTGAAAAGTAAGTTACCACCTTTTGGATTTGCACAAGAGATATGCAGAAAAGTACTTGTCATATGTGTGTCAAATGTGTGTCATAAATCCACTAATCGATCACAATAAATGTAATATACTATATAAAGATTTTTTAACCCGATATTTCATGTGTCATTTCTAGTTTTCTGCATTGCAATGACAAACCGCCGCGGTAACTGATTACTTAACTGATTACTTGACTTAACCCTTTAACCGCCGGTGCCGCATTTCTTTGGGTTTTCATTTTTTAGTAGCACATTAAGTAACACCTTTTAAACATGTTAAAGATAAAATGTGACATCAATCAGCAATATTTGAAAACAGTTGACCTCCATTTTGTCAAATCTGAATAATTTTCACTCACTTGAAGTTGTGGATCGCGTCAGCGAGACACAGTTCAAGTGGGTCAAAATTCAGATTGAATAATTTGGCGGTTAAAGGGTTAAAGATACGTGTAGGTCCCACTCAAATCATTCATAGTGCACACCCACCACCACTGTACAAGATCACGATAAAATAAAATAATTTATTTTAATACAGCCCGCTTGAATACGTTTTTTATAAGGAGGAAGCATTTAATTCCGCAAAATACAACACGACAGCAAATCTATCATGAAAACAAGGTTAACTTGACATCCTACTCGTGCTAAGGATTGTTGATAGGGGCGCCAGACAAATTGGAAGTGAAATAAAATGGGGAAACCTATTTAGGGAAGAGGTGTCTAGACTCGGGAATGGCACATCGGATACTCTCTGCGCATAGACGTGTAGACTGTATAGCCCATACATATAACTGACACAAATAATAACGATGACAAAAATAAAAGTAAAACACTTATCCATGCACACTCACCACACACTCGTCAACTGTAAGGATTAAAATGGTCACATTTCGCCCCCTTGGATATGAAAGGGTGTATCTGCCACTTTGCAAAGTGGCAGATACACCCTTTCATATCCAAGGGGACGATTTGTCCAAGCAGATACGAGCCTTTAAAGCTGCATAACTGTTTTGTTTATTTTATGAAAAAGATTAATCCATGGAGAATGGTGGGTTTTTTTTACTCCCCCGGTTACTGAGTTATTAAGGATTTTAGTCTGTTGATTTTTAATATATTGCTGGCCCACCAAAACAAATACCCGATCACAGCGGAGTAAGACACACTGTCTGTATAATCCATCTTGCCCTATCAGGTCTGACCGTCAGACTACCAGTCTGCCAGTAGCAGACAACTGGATAGATGAAGATGGTATAATCAGGACATTAAAAGTACCAAGTGACAGATAACGATCATCATTGAAAAAAAGTTATTTTTAACGAAATAAACAAAACAGTTTTGCAGCTTCAATCATTATGTAAAAGTCATTTATGGATAAATATAAAAAAAATATCTAAGATAGCTTTTAAAAACACTTTGTATCGCCCACATCACATAAAGTGATTAGTTTTAGCTTAACTGTGCGCGAATCAATAACGTCAAAACATTAATTGGATGGCATCATGCACAAGTGGTCTAACCCACATTATGACGATTTTGAGAACATGAAGTACAGGATAAGACAAATAAATACAAATTAACACAAAAAGGTAACAAAATCAGTGAGCAAATGGTCTAACCCTGAATGTGAAACTCGTATATTGATCAAGTTGTTGCTATCAAAAACATATATATATATTTTTTTTTAATGTGGGTTAGCCCACTTGTGCATGATGCTGTCTGTATAATCCATCTTGCCCTATCAGGTCTGACCGTCAGACTACCAGTCTGCCAGTAGCAGACAACTGGATAGATGAAGATGGTATAATCAGGACATTAAAAGTACCAAGTGACAGATAACGATCATCATTGAAAAAATGTTATTTTTAACGAAATAAACAAAACAGTTTTGCAGCTTCAATCATTAAGTAAAAGTCATTTATGGATAAATATAAAAAAAATATCTAAGATAGCTTTTAAAAACACTTTATATCGCCCACATCACATAAAGTGATTAGTTTTAGCATGAAGTACAAGATAAAACAAATAAATACAAATTAGCACAAAAAGGTAACACAATCAGTGAGCAAATGGTCTAACCCTGAATGTGAAACTCGTATATTGATCAAGTTGTTGCTATCAAAAACATATATTTTTATTGTTTTTTTAATGTGGGTTAGCCCACTTGTGCATGATGCCATCCAATTGTGTGTGATCCAATGTGTCCACTTTTCGCATATCGCTATTGCTAAATTTCACTAAATATGACCAGTATGATTAAAACTGATTGTTCCCTAATTGTCTCACAAAATATCTGTCAAAACGTTGACGTGGCCAATACAACTCTATCATAGTATCCCAGGCAAACGTTATACGTCATCATAATCTTCAGGATAAGGAGTACGATCATGCATGTTTTTATACGTGTATTTTGATATTGATAACTATATTTGATAAATACATTGGAAAAAAATTAAATCTATTTTAAGACCAGATCATGACAAACTGTACTGACTGTTTCAGCTGATCACGAATCCACATAATTTATTTAGCATTATAGTTGTCGCTGACTGACAGAAAAAGACAAATAATGGAAGGCCATGCATGCTTTCACATGTGATCAAGGTATCCGCTACTTGGTGTCATGCACCATATTATATTATTGAGAGGCACCGTTTCACATGCTGATATTATATATCAGCACGCAATATTTTTTAGGAATGCCACTGCCATAAATAACCAGAGGTATGTTTTAAGACATATTATAATCGTTATACGATACACAACAATTACATGTCAAAGGAGTGCGTTACAAAGAAAGTGAATGTCACAACTATTACTGTTAAAAGAAATAATTGTGTCTTCTTTGTTTATGACATTTTCACATCTTAAAATAGATATGTCCGTGTAAGTATGTTTGTGAATCATGATAACCCGACAAGACATACGAGCCACACAACGCTTGGTTTCGATACCTAGAACAGTTACGTGACTAATATCTAAGGATTTTATAGAACTCCAGTTTGTTACGTCTTTGAGATTACCAGCCCCAGAAATGTGGACCTATATGAAGATTCGGGACACGAACCCCGAATATTCACAACGTGTAATTTCTGGCAATATTCCTCTCAAATGACTGAAAATGACCTAATATTCAAGTATAACATACTCTGGCTGTACCAGAGAAGTAGTCCTTTAGCAAACGTCCAAACCCAGCAAACATAAAACATTGTATAACATTTGAAAAACGTCTTCGGCGTTGGGCCAACATTGTACAAATGCTATACAAATGTTTTGTATTTGCTGGGAAGTGTTCCACTGAATGGTCTACCAGAGCAGTGTATTCAATATCACTAGCTCTGACAGGTCATAAATCCACTCAACAGTTTTTATCACAGCGAATATCAGCTGCTGGTCATCAAACGGTCACGTGATCAGTGTCCAAGTACTCCCCCTCTGGTGACTAAAAGGTGAAACATGTTTGTTGGTGTGTCCGCCATGTCGACCGATCGATCGTGTCGCTCTCTGGGGAGTGACAAATGTACTCGCCAGTGACCTATGACCCAGCCTGGTGCCAACTGTTATGGTTCGCTCCTTTCATTGACTCGCCACAGGCAGTGATAAATCTAACTGCCAAATGGGTACCTCACTTCCTTAACTGGTCATATTCCTTAACTCGACATATCTCATATTTTGAAGTGTGTACCTCAGTGCAAAGGCTGACAGCAACAAATGCTTACTTGATGCTTGAAAAGTAAGCAGTTAATGCTTCTTGCCTTTGTACATCAAAGAGCTTACATGTAGGCCTGAGTTCTTTGCTGTGATGTAGCTCAGTGGTTTCACCTTTCACTGAGAAAAAATAATGTAATTCTCTATCGTTCCACATCTCGGCATTGAGTTTAGTACATCTCTGGCTACGTAGGCGATCACGCTAAAGGTGGCATTTGCTTCAGATCGAGCATTCTGCGCATTTAACGATAACCTGTTGATCATCACTAATACCACATTTTTTACAAACAGCGATACCTTGACTGCCTTATATAACTTTGTGAGTGGATCACCAGAAATCATGTTTAAAAAATTAGGCATAAAGGATTATTGCAAACTTATGAAATATAAAACAGTCCTGGAGGGGCGATCTGCCTGATAAGCTGAATAGGCCTACCTAGTTGGACCATATATTTTAAATAACACATTGCGTCCGGCCGATGAGAATCAGGTTAAGTTGTAAATTGTCACCCAGGGGTAGTTACTTCTGTAAAACCATAAATAAACTAAACTGATGGGTGGATGCATTTTGATAAGTAAGTGAATTAGGATTAGGCATTATCTCCTAGATCACTTTCTGTGTCGCCATTAGCACTTGTGAAAATTTCGCACCTGAAATTGTGTCAATAATTGTTTGTGCCGTGTATGACTTAAATTTCATAAGTGCTACTGATTTTTCGCTACTTGAATTTGTGGATGGCGATAGCGATGTGAACAAGCAGGCCGATATTTAAACGAGATTAGTAAACAGTGGGCATACAAATCAACGTTGGCGATTGTTTATAAAGTTTGTGCATGTGGAGGTGTCACCACAATCGCAGGTCTATTGATCACCTGAGGTATACCATGTATAGGCCTACTGTATAAATTATATACCAGTGAAGGAATATGTGTGTTTGTCCAAAAGTGGAGCAGCAAATATTCACCACTTAACTGTGGTAACATATTATGCTCCAAGGATGGGCCACTAAAACTGAATGGCCAATCCGGAGCCTGTTTAGCAGTGAATCTCAGTGAAAACCACAGCCCTACACATTTAACAACTTAGGCTCAGTTGTATATGTGATGCATGTTTATTGTGTAACTTTACTACCTGAATGTTCACAACTCAGGTAGTAATGATACACAGCAAACATGCATCATATGCCACTGAGTACGTTGGAATGCAGTCATACTCTGTATGATATACAGTATAGCGGTGGTCATGATCATCATGTGTCTAGGTAGAATAACTGATATATATTTTTATTTTATACGCTATGAAAGGTGACCAGCAACTCACCTGTGAGATGATAATCATAGTGTCATGCGCTGTTAATGAGCAATCGTGGAAGGTTTATGAATAGCTTTTTTTCAATTGTTTATAAGAAACTGCAATAAAAGTCTATCAACATTTTCTGTGTAACAAATGAAATCACAAGGAAATCACTAACATCTATCTACATTAACAGCAATTACTTTTTATGAAAAGATTATGTATACTCATCAAATCACGATCCAATGATGGCTAACTATGGTACACTCATGATAAAACATATTAGAATGCCTGAAAAATGTATGAACAAATTATGAATGTACTAAACGTTGATTCTTCATGGAATATTGTTTAAATTGTCATGTTTATACTTCATGATCACTTTATGGAAAGTGATGATCATTGAAATCATCAAACATTCGTAAAATGTCTATTTTAAATAAGCCATGAGCATTTCCTGGAATTTTATTGGTAATGACACTTGCATAAACGTCTATAGACGTTATTTTCATCGTTTTCGGCCTTTTTAACATCAAATACAGATTCTTGGAAGTTAATTTTGTCTTTATTGAATCCATACAATTATCCATACAATTATACACGATTTTTCCCCGCTTGTTGTAGTTCGAACACTATGGAGGCAAAACCTTTAAAAAATGTGAAAATATAAATGCATTATATTGGCGTCCAACGTCTTGAAAAATTGCAGAATTTGCTGCAAGTCGTTCATGTACATTACATTTCTCAGTTTATATCAAATAAAAATTATTTGATTTTTAAATAGATACATGTGTACGAACTTGTTTATCCGTTACATAATGCATCCCATACTTCGAATCCGTAACAGAAATTCTACACACTGTGGCAAAAATTCCCTGGAACTTTTACTTCCCCAGCAAAATTCCGTAACTTTAAGTGTAATCTAAGTGCTGCATCCCAGTAAATCAAAATTTTGCTCCTAGTGAATTTTGGGCAGCTCCCTTGGCAGTTGATCAGAGTTCTGGATCTTGTGATTACAGGGTGGATTTTCTGTTCTTTTCTGGTGGTTTCTTCCTTCTATTCACACCGGGGGTTCGGGTTGCTAGTAGTCGCTCTGGGGCGTGCCTGAGGAGAGCTGATAGTTTGAGATCGGACGATCTGAAGTGAAGACTGTCCAGCTTGAATGCGCAGGGATCTGATTATTTGTTGCTCGTGGTCTTGTGCCTAGGCTTCAGAGCGATTGTCAAAAATCCCAGGTAACCCAAACAAACAAACATAGACATTAGATACCCATTTACATCTTTCAATAATATAAGCTATGCTATGACTAGCTAGAAAACACTCTTAGCATATTTGGAGGAAGAATTTCCATCATAATGGTAGTTTACGGGATCACACAAAGATAACCCATGACAAATCAAATACAAAAAGAACCTACTTCAGTCATTTACTCGTTGTCAGCTTTACAGTTTAAATATTGCTCCCTATCTGCATGATAGCTAGATCGGTAATATTAAATCAGATGTCCATTTTATTCCACAAGATAATATATAGCTCATTAACAAACATATGTGAAGATAAAATGGTACTAAGTCAGTTCATGGCATGTGATTGAACAGTTATGACTGGAATAGTTCTAAATAGTCCACGCAGAGGCCATATAAATATTTAAACTATCCATGAACGATTTCAGTAAAAAGTAAAACGAATTTTTGAACTGGCCTGTTGCCATTTAATGTTTAGGCCACTATGTTATTTTCTCTGTTTCAGATGAGCACACGCATTAGATTCAGGCAGCGCATTATCAAAAAAAAAACGGTGTTTTTTTCTGCCCAGCGCGCGCATTGGATTTTTGCCGATTTCCGAAAAAAAAATTCGAGAGATAAAAAAAATTCAGAAAAAAACAAGTTTATTTCAGGACATAAAAAACATTTTTCCAGCTTTGTTTTTTTTGTCGCCCTAATTAATATTTTTTCAAATAGATCAAAAGTTTTTTTTTATTTCGTCGCCCTCATTACCTTTTCTAGAAATTTGTCAAATGTTTTTTTATCTCGTCGCCCTCATTAACTTTTCCAAAAATAGGTTCAATGTATTTTTTTCTTATTTTGTTTTACCGCCCTCCCTCATTAGATTTGGGATTTTTTCTGATCTAAAACTGAGAAATTAAACATAGTGGCCTTGTGGATATTTCTTAAACAGTTCATTAATTAGGGGGGGGGGAGGTTTAAGAATATTTCACGAACGTCCATGAACTGTGTTCAATAGTATTATACATGGGAAGTGTTATGGTCAGAAGAGAATTCTTTAAAATCACAAAACTAGAGGCTACTATATGTTTTTTTCATTTTTGTTTTAGGAGATGTCATAGAAAAGCAGGATGTCACCAGCACCTGTATCCATGACAACCCAGAGTGCCAAAATGTTTCTGTTTTGGTCGACCTCGCTGCTGCTACAAAACTTAGTGTTAGTCACATGTACAACACAACAAATTGACTGTCTGAAACAATGTGAATGCTCCTTATCAAGGGATATCAACGGTGGTGAAGTCATCAAAATGCAATGTAACACCATGGAAAAAGATGAAAATAGTGATATACAAGAATATAACCATGGAGATAATCGATCATATATAGATGGTTTTTCCAATGTGACGTCTTTACCCCCAGCCGATTATGAGGTAGCCAAAAAAACACTACAAATCCAGGTCACCCTGGGTCAATTATCCTTATACCTAGTGATAAGGGGGGACACAATACCACGTGATCTGTGCTCGCTCAGTGACGTCACGCATCTGTATATCAACAATTCTCAGATATCTCAGGCTTCCATTGATCTTGAATGTCTGGACCAAGTGACAAACCTTCACGTAGCTCACTGTGGCGTGTTTGAAATAAAAACATGGCTGCTGCCACCCCATGTGAACACAATCGATCTCTCCTATAATAATATATCTAATTTCACAGACATTCCACCCATGACATTTTTGACTCATCTTGGCCTGTCTCATAATATGATGACACACATCAATGAGGAGGCCTTTCGTGACATCCTCTCACTACGCCACCTCACGCTAAGCTATAACAACCTGACCTATTTGCCAAGGGGAATGTTCAGTAATTCACTTGACCTTTACCACCTTGACCTCAGTCGTAACATGCTGGGTGAAATACCATTTGTCACCTACTTATATAACCTGACCTATTTGGATTTGTCCTTCAACAAATTATCTTCACTAGGGCTAAATGAGGTTAGTGAGACGTTTGCAGAAATGTCAACTCAAGGTCATCAAAATGATCTTGAAAATGCCACTGATCCTGATCCCGGACAGATAAAGATGACGTCATCACTTGGTAATACAGAGTACTCAGACCAGCCTTCAGGAAATCCTGTCCCGTTATGGCCAAGCTCTCTGCGCATGCTCAATCTGAGTCATAATTTTCTGACAATCCTGCCACCAGGGGCCCTGGCATGCCAGCTATCAAGCCTTCAAAATCTGGACCTTTCCTATAATGCCCTGATTCAGTTAACCAGCTTCTCAATTTCGGGTCTGTATAGTTTACGAGTCCTCAATCTATCTCACAATGCCCTAAGTCAGCTTGGTACAGATACCTTCGAGGAAAACCCGCAGGACACATGTGATGTACGTGAACTGGAAGATGACGTCACTGACGTACATGAGGTCACTGACAAACGTGACGTCACAACTAGGGTATGGCCAGCATTACATACGCTGGACGTAAGTCATAATGCCTTACGTGGCCTCAATATGAGCAGCTCCCAGCATGCACTAGTCAACCTGCGCGTTCTAAACCTGCATGATAACCTTTTGACCAGGCTTCCACCTTACGCCATTGAAAGTTTGCACGCGCTGAGGCGGGTTGACCTACATAATAACCTGATAGATTGGCTCGATGTCGGTACTTTTACTAACCCACGTATACAGGTGGTGGATCTTTCAGGAAACCAACTAACACGGCTGATATCCATGGCGTTTCTCTACACACCCAGTGTGAAACTCATAGACTTATCACACAATAAACTCAGCTACATCTACACCTACGCCTTCTACAGGACATGTAAACGTGCACACACCATCACAATACGTCTCCATGACAATTACCTACAGAGTGACGTCATTACGACGTTATTACAGACCTTCCGTCATCTTGATCACACGGAGTGCACAGCTCATATAGATCTCAGGCACAATCAACTACGTGATCTTTTCTCATCATCTACTCAGGTCATGACTTCTAAAATACAACAAGGAGTCATGACCTACTTCTCTACGTGGTCCCATGTGACCTTTGATCTTGGATATAATACATTTTCCTGTGACTGCGACTTGAAAGCTGACGTAGAACTGATGTACTCTGTGGCGAAACTGCTAGAAGATGTCACGGTGATTAACCTTGTAGATGACTTTGATAACTTGACATGTCATGAACCTGTGTTTTCACGTGATGAGTCAGTGAGTGAGGTCATCGATGGCTTGAGCTGCCCTGTACATGATCATTGTCCTGTGGGCTGTGATTGTGTACAACGCTCGTACAGCCATCTGGTGGAGGTCGACTGTACTAACAATAACTTCACTGATCTGCCATTACATTTACCACTCTCACCCCTCCTACTAAACATGAGTTATAATGACGTGACCTCATTCTCTTCGCCATCCTACAGCGACATCTGGCGAGTAAAGATATTGGATCTATCACACAATAACTTGCGATCTATCGATGCTCCCATTTGGAGGAATCTTTCTTTGCATGTGACGTCATTATACCTGCACGATAATGAACTGACTGAGCTTGAGCAGCCTCTTTCAGATAGCGTACTACACGAGATTACACTTAAAGGGAACCCAATACACTGTCGATGTTCTAACCTGTGGCTCCACTCCCTCCTCAATAACAGCTTGCTTATAACTGATGCAGATGCCGTTATTTGCAGTGATGGTCAACCATTGGCAGAAGGAGTTGCTGAATGTCGACGTATAATGCGTCACACAAGTCATGTGAAAGTCACATGGGGGACATCTGGCACTGTTGCTATAGCAATTATTATCCCCCTTGTTCTTTCTTTGGGATTCATAATTGGCTACCGCTTGCTCTCTCGCAGCACTTTCTGCACTCGTAGGTCTAAGTGGTACAAAGTCCATGTGGAGGAAGACAGGAAGTGTGATGTGGCGGTGCTATGTGAGGTCACCGATATCTCCTGGACGAGGAATACATTATTACCAGCTCTAACAGATGGCTCACGAACATACACAGTAACACTGGGAAAACTGTTTACTGGGGACTCCCCTAATGACGTCATTAGGGACGCACAGAGAGGCAGCAGGGCTGTAGTAGTGGTGACGTCCTCTCAGAGCTTGGGGCAGGCCGATGCTTGTTGGGAGGGTTTGCTAATGGAACTACTTTTAGTAGATACAGGCAGTGTGTACTTGATGTTCTCGGGTGAGGTCTGTAGTCAGTCTCTGCCGCCAGCTTGTCGTGATGACATCACCAGTCAGGTCACATGTCTCAGTGGAAGCAGTGAGTGGGGACTACAGAGGTTACTGTACCTCCTGCCACCCCCGTCTCCCAATGGACCAGTCCATCTTCCCACAGTGTGCGCAGAGCTTAGTGAAATGACAGAAAAACGCACACATCAGCTTGAATAATATGTAACAAAATCTGCCATTTCAATGATTATATAAAGATATATTTACCTCAAGGTTCCGAATATGAAAATACAGCGCAGTGAATTGGGTACTGAATGAAGAACATTTTAAAATATATTTTATAAGATAAGTTTGACCCAAAACATTACACCGCTGTCGTTTTATTATTATTTGTAACTAATAGTTATATTAAAGCTGTCAACAGAAACGATTTTATGACTTTAAGTACATTCAAAGTACATTCCATTGATTGATTGCTGTTTTTGCGACACATACTACTCCCACAAACATGGATGTGTCGATGAATGGATATGGAAGGATGAGTCGATGGACGGATAACATGATATTTATATTCGTTTGAGTATCATTCTCAAGTGTCTTGACACTAATTTATAGTTTACTTTATTCGTTTTCATGTCGTCAAGTATTACATTTGCTATTTTTGTGACAGATTGTACAAGTTAAATAGTTTGATTCAAACGAGACAACGCGATTTCTCAAACTAATATTTATATTAAAGCTGTCAATAGAAACGATTTCATGACTTCAAAAAGTACATTCCATTGATTGATTGCTGTTTTTGTGACACAGATTACATGTTTCCTGCTATCACATGTTTTTGACCTAGCTTTATAGCGTACAGAACTTAATAGTTTATTTCAGTATATTGTTTGGTCAAATAAACATTGTATTATTTTGTTGTTTCTTCCTTATTTATCGACATACCATATTTATTCTAATAAACGCCCATATTTCAATAAACGCCCACCCCCTGATTTGTTTGACAAAATCGACGATCAGAAAGTACTCTAATTGTTTCAGTTTAGCCAAAGGCTTTATTTCAGCTTGTCTTGTCATGTGTTGATTCAATAAACTATTTGTTGTCAGTATTTGAAGATGCATTTCCTTTTTAAATGCCAATCCCCAAATATGAAAATAATAAGTACTCATCCAATTTGTGGGTTCCTTTCATCAGACATGAGAAAGAGTAAACAGAAAAGATACAAAATTGTGCTGTGACATATTTCCGAAGGGAAATACTCGCTGTAGGTGAGATAAATATGTCACAATTGGCATTTTATAAAGATGGTTGCATAGTGTCTTAAGGTGGGAATTCATTCTTGAGTAACCACAGCCTCGTTCCCAGGCCAGCTGACACAACCAGTCTGCCCTAGTTTAGTGCATTCTATGAAACTCAATAGCCTTGACCTCCATTGTTGTCACCGAGCCAGCTAATACAATGAAGTATAGGGGAGGGGGTCACTGAAAACAAATGTCTGGGGACCCACACCACACTATGTCAAGCTCGAGGTGTCCGTGTGCCAATAAGAGGCTAGTTTACATAATTATAGTTGGAATTCTAGGCTTAGTATTAGTATGCCCAGCAAACAAATGCAATCAACCTGTGTTGAATTATAGTTGACTTATGCAATACAATTTAGGACCAACATAAAAGCAAGATTGGATCTGCGTCTTTTATTTGTGTTATTGTACGCTTGTGTTTGTGCAATACAAAGGATACCAGCGACAATGTAGTGACGGTATCAAACACTCTTTGTTTAGTGTTGGGGCAGCGTCTCAGACTGTGGATCAACATGAACCCAGTGCTGGGTCATCGTTCTTGCTGTGTGTGCTCCCAGTCAACACGATAAACTGAACAAATGACCAAATAGGCATTTCCAAATTGGCCAGATAAAAATCAGTTTAAAAAAATTCATGAATATTCCTAAAGGAACACATTCAATCAGAGCCACTAGCTGCGCTAGCGAACTGATAGTGCATCTGATGAATGTGAATGGAGTAACCAGTGGTAGACTCAACTGCCAGAAGTTTCAAAGATCTAAAAGCCTATCTTTTGGGGTATCCTTCATACCAAATATATTCACAATAGCTGTCAAATGAATTAAATAATTGTAGAAATTTTGAACCAATTCATAAGCCAGCAATAGTAGATCAGCATTGCAATCAAATATACTAATGTCCATCTTACCATATTCAAAGTGAGAATAATCAGGAATATTATCATGGCTAATGAATTTGTGCACTTGTGGCATTTTCTACAAATTTGTCAGCGAGACATTTTGTGGCCAAGGAGTTTTGAAATACACATAAACTGCTTGAACATGTTAAAAAAGAAGAATTATAAAATAAATTAAATAATTTTCAATATAGGCTGAATATCATTAACGAATGTAATCATCTCTTTATTTCAATCAAATATAAGCTCATTTAAACCTTTAGGTACAAAAACCATATAAATGGTACGAGCTTATGCTTACTCTCATACAAAAGCTGTCCAATGTCACAAAAATTAAATAAAAATACATCTTGACTGATCTATTTAATTTACGAGGTTATTACACAAATAAATAATTAGTTTTAAAACATTCAAGCTACACACATTTTAATTATAATTTATTATTTCACTAATGTTATCTAATGTAGCTAAAAATAGACGTGTTCTGATAAATATAAAAAATAGCACAATATAAAATGGATACAGTTTTGAGTATTCCATTTCTGATGTAGAGAAATATGTGACCCTCCTCAATGCTATTTGACAAGTAGTACCATCTCTGTGAGTGTATACTATTCAACATAGCTAGTATATGAAGAAACAACAGAGGTACTGATATCTTTATTATACGTAGATATCATCCAAAAATGTAATTATTTAACTCTTCAGGCCAGCTTTAAAAAAAGTGTTTATTACGGATTTCAGAACAGTTGAAATTATTATCAGGGAGGAGGGGATGTGTTAAGCTCTGTTTAGTAAATGATTATATTCAGAATTACTCACAACCCAGAACAAAACATTTCGCTACTTCTGTATTTGAAAGGCTACCATGCTCTCAAATATATCGTCAATGTTTTAAACACAATATTATCTATTGCATGTCATTGGAATACCCTTTAAAAACGTTATTTTTTCCAAACAAGGTACCGGTATAGAGGCAAAAAACAAGTTGTCTTCAAAAAAGGGTGACATTGGAGGGACACAATCACCACCCGATTTCTCCAGTCAAAAATGCATACAATGATTATAATTATTTGGAGAACTATGAATTTTTGTCAATAATCTGTGCATCATAAAGTAGCTTCAATGCATTGGATAATTAGCAGTACCAAATTAAACAAATGCTCATGCACTTACTATATAACAGAGTAATTCGTTTATATCAAAGTATTATACGAGTTTCATCAAGTCACCTTGAATACAGTAACCTTACAAATTAGCCCTACAAAGTTAATTGTTTTTAATCATTTTTATATTTTGAACCAACATAAAGTAATCAATTTCCCTTTTTTCATATACGTTTTTTTTCATATACGTTTTACAAGTGAATTATATTTTATATCTACGTAGCTAAATTATGTTAGGTTCCCTATCAATATAGTGAAAAATACAATTATTTGTGTTTGTTTAAATAATTGTAGTTCTCAGCAAAAATCTTTTATATCTCAACATTTTAATGCCACCATAGGGCAAGAAAATGCGAGGATATGTAAATATGATCATATCAGAAGAAATGACACAGTGAACAACGGAACAACGTTTGTTCTTCGAAGTCATGGCATAAATCTAACATATTTAATAATAACATAATAATTAATATTTCGTTAAATAAGCTGAGATGTTTTTTTGCAAATCAGTAAAGAAAATCATATTTCCAACAAAAAACAGAATCGGAAATATTTTAGCGTTGGAACAAGAGTAACATTATTCTTTTATTGATAATATTCTGGTATCTCAAGTGTTAAATATACATATGTGTGTGTAGTATCTACGTAAAATAAAGCTAGCTATGTTGAATAGCATAAGGAGGGTAAAATGTAAAATATTTTCAATCCGACATTGAATACAAAAGTAACGGCATCCACCCACAAAAATGGTGCTTCTTGTTTAAGATTGCTTTTAATATTTATTCGATTAGGACATTAAGGTAAGAACGAGAAATAAAAAGTTTGTATTTATATGATTTTGGTTCTAGGAATCTTAGCAAATTATTTCTTTGTATAATAACTTATAAAAGAGATCAATGGATTTCTATTTTAAATTATTTGCTGCTACATTGGACAGCTTTAGGAAGACTGTTTCCTGGAAATTCTAAAACGTATAGCATTTTTGTACATAAAGGGTTAAATAATTATAACCTTGTATAAATCTTGCAATAATAAAGAAATCATTCAGTAGTTAAATCTTCTAAAGGATGTGCAGCCTACTAGTATATTGGACATAATTTATTGCTAATTATTGGAAAATTCTACTTTCCCGACCCCCGACCACACAACGTTAAGCGGACAAATTTGTACGAAATGCAACAACTTCATCTGCCATATAATTATTCCTCATATTATCACTTTTAATATGGTGTATGATCAATCACCTTAGTATATTTTGGTCCAAATGTTCATCTGCTATTGCTGCTGGCTTATGAACTAGTTCAGAAGTTATACTTTTTTCATTTGACAAAAGGGTGTGTACTATATAAATAGTTTTTAGCAAATATATATATTATTATACATCAACTATATTTGACCCGTGTCCCGCACAGATAAAGCTAGTAAGTGGGCCTCACTTTTATAATCGAAACACTGCAGCTTGTACAAAAATACCTTGAATATACTCATGAATATACTATAACAGTGACGTGCATGGGAAAGTTTTGGATTGTAAAAAATAAAGTTAGGTCTCTGCAGAATAGGTGGGGTATTATTGAAGATAGAATTAACCCTAAGGTTGACACAATTTTAGTCTAGTATTGGGCAGCTGTTTACGCCACTTTCACAACATAAACCCAATGATGGGATTGAATGCCCGGTGCATTTGTACCGCTGAAGAGACGTGCAGCCTTGACCCGCCATCAGGGTACACTGCAAGATGCTGGCCCACCATTTAACTGATGTTGAATCGTGTCTACGTGGACTATGTGGACACAATGACACCAGCATTAAACACTGCCTAGTATTAAATAGCTGTTGACCGGCGCTGGCGATGGTGGACCAGCATTGCACCGGCATTGGGTTAGTCTCGTGCTGACTTGTAGTGGACACAGACATCAGCTAGAAATAGTGATAAACATAGAATAAAAGCCAAATTACGGAACAAAAATACATCCTAAGAATATTTTTTATAAACGTTACAACCATCCCTGAATGTCAAAGCTTTGTGTGAGGTATATAGTGTGTGGCGGTAAATGGCGATATGGCCAGTGGGTTGCCTAAACATCCTTATTCTAGTATAGTATAAATATAATATAAAATAAAGTTTTATAATTTGTTTTTATATTTAAATAGCGACAAAATTTTGATGACTTGTATTGATTCATAATTACTTTCTTGATATAAATTTTTGAGGCGTGGGATTTGAGTAAATATCGGGGTTGCAGTAATTGGGCATGCTGTGAAAATATTATATTTTGTGGATATGTGTCAGTTTGTGGTAAACTTTAAGCTCTTCTAATGTGTTTATAACTCAGGTAAATTATCTCAACCAACCTGTTTCTAATTCAGGCTAAAATAATATAATGATCAATTAAAATTAAGGGAGTTGTGTATGATACATATAAAATCTCTTGTGGACGGCACAATTTGTTTAATATTCCACAAAAGTGGTAAAATAATTAAATTATTTAAATATTGAATGTGTTTCTATTTATTTAGAAGAAGACATGTTTTTGGGGGGAGATGATCATTTTTCTTGTTTATGGTCCGTTAAGGGTTATTTTTTGGCTTTCGATCTGATCAATCATTGATTTTGTGCAATTAATCAGAATAATATATCTTACAAACTGCTCGTAGAACTTGCAAAAAATAGGTTATCACTTTAGAGCTGGGAATACAAATGCTAATTTGTTTGCTTCTACCGTGTTATAAAAAATATGGGACTTAATATCAAACCATGTTGACTTTTTTTAGTTTGTATTAGGTTCCGGCATGTTAAGTGATTATATTTTAATGATGTGCACTGTATTACGGAAATTAATAATTTAGTATGGAAATACGTTTGATAAGCCGAGAAAATTTTTCTGTGATTTGTCACATTTATCGTGTTTATAATGTTATTATCACTTTTTAAATAATATGTAATTAATTAAATTGCCAATTTCAATTTCTTAATAATGAGGGTAAGCATAATGGGTTAACATATTTCGTTCTTTATTGTCCTCAACACTTCCATATGCTGTAGACTATACAATATTTTAGAGTTTTATTTAATCAGCTATGTTTAGAATGAATGTCACTTCATGTTACCTTTGATGGCAATATCGTGACTACTCTTTTTTAGAACATAAAAGGCACGTTATAATAGTCGCGCCATATATAGACAGAATTACGCACTTCTTCAAACACATACATATATTGAAGGGATGTGTGCTAAACCACAATTATCAGCATATGGGCCAGTCGAGAGTACGAGTCCATTTTCAACAAGTAGCAGTACATAACCGAACCAAAGAGCCACCACAAAATATTCATGAGCAGCCATTTTAAATTTATGCAAATAAGATAATATCAAAACATTTTTTTCAATGCAAAACTTAATTTTATAAAGCTCCATATAAAGCTCCATACTAGCCCACCACGTTTAGTCATAGATGTGAAGAAATGACATATTGCCTGGTGGTAAATGTTATTTTATGTTGGTAAATAATTATTAGGCCGAGACTAACTAATTTTAACAATACAATTTAAAATTCAATAACTTGTTGGTACATCTGACATAACTTCACATTGTGACAACAATATCTAAACCTAGTTGATTAGAGGGAGAAGTCAACAGTCTTTGCTTACATTTTCAGTGGCGGTCATTTTGTATTAATGCAGATTAGATAATATCCGGATCTGTTTTTCCAATTTCACACCCATCTAGAGAGTGGCCATGCGATATTTATCCATATTTCGTAAAGTTGCATTGTATAAAAATAAAAACAGAATTATAAAAAAGTGTTAATGTTATGTTTGACTTTGACATTGACCCATAAATTCACCCTTCAATGCCATCAAAATAATTTATATGGGTTTATCATATGGATGGCATCATGCACAATAACCCACATTTTGACGATTTTGGGTAAAAATCGCGCTGCAAAATGAAGTACAGGATAAAACGAATAAATACAAATTAACACAAAAAGGTAACAAAATCAGTGACTCAATGGTCTAACCCTGAATGTGAAACTCGTATATTGATGAAGTTGTTGCTATTTATGACACCTATTTTCATTGTTTTTTTTAATGTGGGTTAGCCTACTTGTACATGATGCCTTCCATATGAAGTCCTTTACGAAAATACACAAAAGTCATACAAATCGATAAACTATGTACAGACTCAGAGGTAGACACGCTTATCATATTGAATATCTCCAGTGACACAAAAAAAGGAGTGCCCCAAAAATACCCCCCAACGAGTTGAGCTTTTAAAGACGTTTTGTGTGATACCAGAGACTTCTACGTCAAGTAGGCTACAATAATGCCGGACTATAATTAGGCTACTTCCGCCAAAGGGGGTTATGTTTTCGGTCGTGTTGGTTTGTTTGGCTGTCTGTCCGTCAGCAGAGTTATTTACAAAGTAATGAACGGATTTGCACTAAACTTTTACCATGCAGAGAGGTGTCTCGGGCAAATGAACAATCCATTAATTTGGGGCGATGATCCGGATTACGATCCGGATCCAGGAATATGTGTCTCGGGCCAAGGAACCATCCATTAAATTTAGGGCTGATCCAGATTATGACCCGGATCCGCATCCGGATCCAATACACAATCACTGCGGCGGTGGTTTGCAGTCTCTGACTGCTAGTCTCTGACTGACTGTCTAGTTCTAAATGACGTTTTCAAAAGTGGGTTTTGGAGTCGTCAAAATATACAGTTCATCCTTATCTCATTTCATATTTTGGACAAGTTTTGGTTGCAAGTGGGGATGCAGGAGGGTGGAAGTAGCTGAAGACGGAAAGCGGTTATAATATCTTTGTGATCTGATCTCTCCTTTAAATATGAACGTACTTTGTTATTTATTTGAATGATATTTTCACACACACGATTTTGATCCACAGCTTCAAATTTGTTTAAAATCGAGACATCGGCCGGCCAATTCACGAGTTATGCAGTCAGTTTTTGGAAATGTGTATTAGTATTAAAATGCCAGGGTGGAAAATAATATTGTCACATTGTGATTATCCCACTTAATGTGTCACGCAGCGCGCGCAAATATTAGGCCTACACCTATTTGCTTTTCCCATTGCGATGGAAAACCATGTGATCAGATTAAGATGAGTAAATAAAGAGAGTAACGAGGTAAATATACGTTAACAAAATTATCATTTGCAGGGCTTATTCAACACTATTTAAAAGGAATCACTCAACCGCTGTCACGCTCACTGTCTCCCTTTCAAGCCTGACTTTACATTGTCATCTTCATCCACTACGAGCCGCGAATTGCTGCCGCAATTCTCGACTTGTAGTGGATGCAGATGATTTAAAGTGGTTGAAAAATTAAAGAAAATTGCAATGTATTGGTAAACCAGCTTCATGGAAATATTCATTCTAAAATCCCTAGTTGTAAAAAAATGATTTTCTTTCAGGAATGTAAAATGATGATTTAACGCATCGTGGGGACTTAGAGGGTTAATAATAATGAGTTTAATTAAATCTCAATTTCAGCATTGATTGATGTCCCAGATAAAGAATAATTGAAATTAATCAGGCCAATGGGAATAGTTTTCCTCTGCACGGAGAGCGTGGCATCTAATTGTGAAAATGCTGAAGCAGCAGTGATTTTAACTCTTTAATCATTACAACGCTAAAATATGTTTGTATAAACCATAGAAACCAAAGGGTTTTTGTCATTTTGATATCATCAATATCTTAGTTAACTCTTTCTGCTTCATTTGAATATCTATGTCATAATTTGTTTAATTCTTTCAGACGTCAGAATCTGACGTACGGTCCCCGCACTGAAAGGGTTAAACCCTCACGATGCCTCAAGCATCGATCATTTTGCATCCCTAAAACGCACTTTTGTCGTTTTTATAACACGCAATATGTGATTTTATTCAACTTGGTTTCTGTTGGTTTCTAATAAATACGGCAGAATGCATGTCACGTCGGAACTTGCGGGTTCGTCCACCTCTCTGATATTCAGGCTTCGAAGAAACAAAATGTTTCTTCTCCACCCAATGGTAAAGATTCAGCATTGTAGGAAGCCTCGGTGACGGAAAGATGTCCTAAAGCTCCATTTATTCATTCATTATAATTGTATTTAAACCGTTTTTCATTATTTTAAGAAGTAGGCCCTATAATTTTCAAAAAATCGACATGTCACACCGAATGAGACCTTAAAAACTTGGATTAGAACCACAGTAATCCTCGGTTTTTAATACCTAGATTTAGATTCTATATATCAACTGGACTAAATACACACTTAATACTTCCCCCGGAATGAAATTATTTTACAGAGGATAAGACCATGTGTACTTGGCTTTGACCTAGTTATATGACACATTCTTATACAACCCTAAGGGTAAATGGTACCATACTTCGATGACCTCTGGTCACCTTGTCCATACATAGAATATCTGCAGACAACCTGAAAGTTACTTGGTACATAGTAGGGTTTAAAAAAATAGGGGGAGGGGGGGAGGGTTTCGACTTTCAGCCAATGGTCTACTAGAAAATGCATTTGCCGCGTCTATCTATTACTTCACTTGATATCCAATTTGTTTTGACACCTACTGGGCCCGTATTCCCGTACAAGTTACGATATCGTATCGGATTGGTCGAGATGGCCATCTCGACCAATCCGAAACCTACGATATATCGTAACTTATACGAGAACATGGGCCCTGGCTGGCGGGTCTGCATTGCTGAGCGATCAAAACAGTTTAAGGTATTTCTCCATCATTTTTTCACGCCGTGCGTGATACAACGTGTTTTATTGAATGATTGGGAAATTATACAATTCACATGGGCCCACTTAACCCTTTGCTTACCCGGACAATTCATTATATTTTATTTTATTTCACTTTGATGTGAATTGCTATACCGTAATCCTCACCTCACAGAAATTACTTAATACCCAAGTATAACATAATATCTAGTTAAATACTAACTACCTAGTTAAATCATTTTGTATTCAAATAATTGCATTCAAAATACGTCAAATTACGCACAAAATACACGTCACTATCAGGAAAAGGGTTACGCCTGATTCTACCAGTCCTGCAAAACACGGCCAACATTGAGCCGGCATTGGGTGAATATCTCGTCTTTGCTGGGAGTACAGCACTGTGAGGGTTGCTCGTGTTCTGGAGGATTCGCAATGCTCATTCCTAATGGGACCGCAACACCCCACAGTGATTTACTGACAGTCAGTGACGTCATTCTAAATGAGATTTAATTCACATGAGGGGAAGGGGGCACGTGCTCATGTATCGATTCATTTCCACTGGCTTGTAATTAACCTTTTATCGCACAGGGCAGGTACATTAACCCTCTCTGTACTATGGTATTGGAAACGCTTCAATCTCTGGCTCTGTAAAAGATGAAAAAAGTTACCGTAACTGTGGTATGTCTTTCAGAATATATATATATATATATATATATATATATATATATATATATATATATATATATATATATATATATATATATATATAGGCCTATACAAGACTCTATACAAGACTCGTCGGTTCTACATTTATATTAGGTCAAATATACAAGTTATAATAATTCCTATGGGAGTAATGCTTTGCTGTCATCCTTTTCATATAATATTATCTCTATCTAAGCGTTTTAGATTTAGCCATAGCTCATGTCAAACATGATAACTAAAAGTGTAGTATTTGGACAGTTTAACACAACATTATGCATTTCTATAACCAAATGGACAGAAAAAACTCCAAATACCAAATACCCATACCCCTTCTCTACAGCACTTCAGCCAAAACGGACGTTGAATCATGAATCACTCACCATATTAAAGAGCCCACCATCTATCAGAGTATATAATGCATTTTCACAATCGACAGAAACCTCACACACTCTTGAATCATCATGACGTTTTTATAATGAAAATTACCACGACACGATACAAGATCCAAAAACAGCACACGAGAGAAACAAAATCAATCACAAATCTGATGAGGTAAGTGCAGCCAAAACTCACACGATATTACACAAGTACCAAGAAGTAAGGCCTATTTATCAACTGAAGTCAGAGTTGAATTGATAACGCAATATTGCCAATGCAGGCAGATGAAATGCTGTAACTTAGGCGCGTCTTACATGAGCGATGTTAGGGGATTTTGATTGTATTGGTAGATAGCAGGGTTTTATTCTCCCGTGTGTAAATTATTCTCAGAAAGAGGCAGAATGCCTTCCCGGCAGCCTTTGCGACAGTTTTAGCAACTAGGGTGTCACTAGGGCTGTTGGGAAGGGCAGCTGCCATCAGTAGCCAGATATCACATTCATTTCCTTCTCATTATGGCCGCTTTTACCCATTTCCCGGCTCAGTTGTCCCGCCCCCTCCCTCTATGGCAACCATTTCTCGGCTGGCCAGAAATAAAATGACATCCAGGAAGTGACAGCCGGCCACAACCAATACAAACACATCCCGCCATTCACTGCGGACCTGTCACCAGACGTGCGCGCGCACATTCATCTAGCCAGCACTGGAGCAGAGAATGCGGTACTAACTCGGGGCCTGAAAAAAAGGCTAGAGGGGAAAGGGAGGGAGGAAAAGGGAGCATTGGAAAGGACTGGGAAAGGCTGGGACCCGGACAATAGCGCAGGGAAAAAAGAGTGAAGCGGTAAAGACCACTGACCCTGATATGACCCGTGTTGACCCCACTCTAACCTTATCCCAACCAATCTAATCTGACGCCCTCCTCTCCCGCCTTAACAGTAGCCATATCTTAACTACAGGGGTTGTCTAAACACTTTAGGGACTGATCCGGCACAGCTCTACGTCAGTATTCCATTCAAATCAACAAAATCTGGTACAATTTATATCTGCAAATAACGGGAACGTCATTGAAAACCAAGCACTTGTGAAATTGCAGCACTTACCAGCAGATACAAGACGTTGAATCAGTGTTGGTTTAACGTTGGTCCAACATCGTAGACGGTGGACCAACGTTGAGCCATTATTGATTCAACGTCGTGTGTCTGCTGGGTTGATTTACATGCTAATAATCCATTGCCACAGTTTTTAATTTGGAGGGGCACTTGATTTATCTTGCCACCTGCAACATCAAAATGATCCAGACATTACATCTGAGGGAATATACGTCGCGCAAATCTCTGAACCATCGCCGGCTGGACAAACTGAAAAAAACTGGCCTGAAGTAATAGTATGCACAAAAAAACTTTTATATACCAGGCTACGATTATCCAGAACGTCGCCTGTAAAAATACAATGTTATTAATGGATGAATATTGAAGCTTTATATTCTATGGATAAAGATTCGAACCACGTGATAGGAAGTCTATAGAACCCTTCCACGTGAAAAACTTGGCTAAGACCATTCGATGTGCATATTTAGTAGTCTTTGTCTCATTTAATTGATCATTTTAAAAGGTGTGTTTTCAAAATAAGAATTTTGCCAAATTTGGTGACTTTAGTTTATTTTCTGGAAGATTGTTCCACTTCACGGGAACAGCTCTACTAAAACGTATTTCTCTAAATAATATGTTGGTTGGTACAGTGAGCAGACATAATACATGTATCCCCGGGTATTAACGTTGGCGTATAATTATGTTGTTCAAGACACAATATATCAATAACAGTACCTACATCACTGGAAGCCAATGTAAATCTTATGGATTGGCGTTCTCGTGCGTGCTGCAATATTCTGTGTGGGCTGTAGACGTCTGAGGATACACGAAGGCAGTCCATGGAGCAGTACATTACCATAGTCCGATCTAGACGCACACGTCTAGCAGATATGTTTATTGTGAGAATTCAAACTGAGTTTATCATAAAAAAAGAACACCTGGATTTAAAACGGTACTAGCTGGAACAATATCATGGCCATCGATGTTGATGTGGTGTACATCACATGGAAACACCGTGACGTGGAGCACTCAACACAATAATCAGTTTTATCTCCATTAGGCAAAGTACCATTAATGTCTTTATGTGCTAGTATAGCACTGAGCTGTATCGTCTGGATTAAACATAATGTAAATTTGTGTGTCATCTGCCCGTGTTTTCGAGCAATGGCAGTCATAGCAGAATAACATAGATAGAATAAAGTGGATTCCACAACAAATTCGAACCTTGGGGTGCTCCAAGAAGTCACTTCGAAGCAAAAGAAAATGACTTCCTAACTGTTACTGACTGTAGATCTCCATGTAAGAGGTAGGATCTGAACCAATCCAGTCCCACACCGCGCACCCCATATTTAATGACCATTTATGATGAATTGTATCAAAATCTGCAGATAAATCTAGAAGTATTAAACTGCTGCTTTTCTCTGGTCAATAGCCCTAAGAAGAGCATGTTGTACCTCAAGAAGTCTTGCTTCGGTGCTGTGATGCTTCCTGTAAGCTGACTGATTTGGCTCCATAAGGTTGCTGATGGCTATGATTACAGAGCTGGCCTGGAACAACATTTTCCAGGATTTTTTCAGATGAATTAATAATGGCCTGTAGTTTTTTATGATGTTTTGTGAGACTGCAATCGGATCTAGACCACATGACTATGAGTTCGATTTCTGTAAAAAAAGTAATAGCTTTTTCACTTGCAGTCGTGAAATTGTTGAATGTTTGAGGTGGAGTTAGATCTGGAAACAATAGTGCAGGCGCTTATGCTATTTGTGGAATCTTCATCCAAACGACTTTCGGAAGTGTGGTCAGGAAGATGACGGTCAACATGATCCACCAACTTAGTCGTAACGATTCGCTGAGCACAAGTTGTAACGCAGCAGGGACAGCATTCTAATTAACCCTTTGAGTCACATCATTATTTTGGCAAAATATGACTTTAGCATCCTCTTCTTATCAGTGTTACACTGTCACTGGGGTAGATAAACTGACAATATTCAGCAGTAATGTTTGTAATATACAGATACTTGATTTACCGAAATATTCGGTATCCATGGCAATGTTTGTTTTTGTTACCATGGTAACAAATACCTGGAAAACATGACAAATACGCTTATTTCGCATAATTGCATTGTCCAATGCACAATAATTCACGGTTGGTAACTATCTAAAACTCAACGTATGTGTAGGCCTATATTACAGTGTATGTCGCCATTTCCATCGTCGGGAACACTCTGGCTTGTAAAATACTGCAGATGCCGTCTGAATGCATTCTGTTTATTTCCATAGAAGATAGACGTATTCATGATGACTACATGACTGCGCTGAATCCGGGAGTCATTATTCTAGTTCGTGAAACAGGCACGTGTCTAAATGAGCAGGTGAGAGGATAAAAGATATGGCGACACAAAATTAGCAGGTGCGACGATAAAAGATATGACGTCACAGGTGTGCGATTTTATACATCGTGTGTGACTTCACTATTTAGGCCTATTATATATGTATGCTTCACTATTTATGAATTGAGCGCGCTTTCAAGTGCGGTTGTGACTCAAGGGGTTAAGGCTGCCACACACCGCAAAGACTGTCCCCGATGGCTTAAGACGCGACTGTAATCTTAAACAATCGGTGCGGTGTGGCCACGCCCACGTCTACGATTTTGTCGATTTCCGTCGTGTCGGGAGCTGTCGTTGAGAATTTTTCAGTTTTGTCAATTTTGAAAAATTAATTCATATGAAGCTATATAGCCTACTGATCTTAAATAAATTAATATAAAAACATTTAAAAATATATATTTTAAAGCACTGCAAATGACTAATTTACACGAGGTAGGCCTATATTGTCATGTAAACAAGACTACCACAGAGACCCACGATCTCAGACGACATTATCAAAGTAACCACATAGTTACAATAGCTGCAGCCCTCAATTGGTCTGGGAAAGCGATGATAGGGGGGAGGGGGTCCCCCACGACATCGATTGTCTGCTCAACGCTGGGCCGACGGCATCAACTTGTGGCCCAATACTGTGCTAGCAAGCCACCATCCTTTTTGTGAAAAAAACTGTATGTTTGGGTTTTTGATGGATTCTTATAAATATTATTAAGAATTTTTTTGAAAATCTGAAAAATCTGAAAAAATGAAATAACGATCTGCGGGATAGATCTACACTACTTCATAAAAAAATAAAACCAGAATAGAGGTTGATAAATTGTCAACATAAGCAGTTCCTTTAAGACTGAACATGTTCAGTCTTAGTCGTGGCCCGTCTTAACCGTTATGTACGGTCGTTGCGGCAGTAGGACCACTGCTATGGCCTACGACGCCAAGCCTGTAACAGTCTTTCTGGTGTGATATGCTGCCGTCGTAGAACAAGCTTTTCTGCGATTTTCTAAAACCTGCTACGACGGTCGCGTTTTAAGCAATCGCGAGGATGTGGTATGTGGGAGCCTATATGAGTGAATATTTTGAATCATTGAAGCGAAACGACTGGCCTGCTTTAATAAGACTCATTATTATTATTATGTTGTGACGACTGTGGGGCCGTTACGATTCAACTAACGTAGATAATGATTTTACATTCGGATATGTTTAAACATTTGTCATTTTATCAAATAAAGTTGAGCAAAATGTACTAATTACAAAGTTTTCCTGTCTACATACCACCTTGTATTTCTATTCGTAATCCTTCTGATGATTTAGAACTCTCCCTTGCGTCGAAGTTTTGTCAAAATTTTATATTGCATTTCCATAGCTTACCTGGAATAGAGTATAACACTATTAATGACGGCGTAACTTTACAAAATACCTTATGGTTATATAAATTGCAGCGGCATAACTCTACGATAAAATTGTTGCTATTTCCACCCTAAGCCTTCAATTGAAATAAACATGATACTTACCATCAATTATCTTGTAGACTTTTTGCCAGATTTTAAATATAGATGGATGATATTCTCACGAACGAAGTCAAGTACAAATAGTTTGTTTTCGAATATGCCTAAAATAAGTTCATCTAAATGTAGCTAAAATATTGGTATGTATAGTTTTTTGTTTCAAGTTGTTATAAATGAGGAGGTTGTCTCTCTGTCTTGCTCATTTTTATGGTAATATGCCATGTTTTATAGCCTAGATAACACGAGGGAAAATACACACATCATATACCAATATAGTGCTTTTCAAAGACGACCGATTAAGCCAGCTATTACATTGCCTTCAAAACTGGGATAATATTTGAAACAATCATCGCAAGATTTTGCTATGCAGACATTGGTATGAAGACAATACTCACTTTGAAAAAAATACGGTTCGGTTTGTTTTTTAAAAATTGATAAAAGCCTCGATGAACAGAACATTGAATAGCAATTGGAGAAAAACATTAATATTAAAAAAGTATGACTTGAACGTTTTATTTGAATCAGGCGATTCTTATTTTATCACCCTCAGCCACACGACACGTGTTGCAAATTATGTTCGGAAAATGTAACATAGAGCCAACATTTTCCAGCAAGCACAATTTTTTTTTATAACATTTGTGCAATGTCGGCCCAACGTCTTCGACGTTGGTTTAAGATTGTAGAAATGTTATGAAAATGTTTTGTGTTTACTGGGTTGGTTTAACGCCTGGTGATGTCTGCTAGGTAGGAGTAATCCGGGTGGATGGGTTTCTTCCGAGGTGGTAACCTATCCTGACTGATGGCACCATGTGACCGATCATGAGACGACACTTTGTATTCAACTCGTCAGATGATCGTGCTGCAAATGGATGGAGATCGCCGTATCTTGAGACAACGTTAAATTGATCACTAAACAGAAAGTTACTAATTGGCACAGATGCGTGAACGCACCACTAAAATATGATCACGAAAATTTGCTACGTTTTATTGGAACTTAAAAAGAACCCGTAAGTGAAGATCAAATATACTTAGAGAAACTGAACTAAGTATAATATATCAGTATAATGTATAGTGGACCACTTGGTAGTCTGTCACATGACTAGATCAAATAATCATCGCTTTAACCCTTAGGACACTGTTGCCCAGGCGCGGATCCAGAGGGGGGGCGCAGGGGGCGCACGCCCACCCGTTTTTGCGCCAAATTCTTTAAAAAGTCCCCTAAATTGGCCTAAATATGCCTGAAAACTCGCCTCCGAGCCACCTGCACCCCCTCCTTTTTTAAATTCTGGATGCGCCCCTGGTGCCGCCTACAGTAGACATTCTGTGTTTTATTTGGACCTCTATACTCAGTTGTTAAAAGTAAAATATGTTTTAAATCTTGAAGCACTGATATATGTTGGGATCTGAATTTCGCAAATCACACAGATTTCCAGTCACTTGAAGTTGTGGATAGCGGTAGCGAGACACTACTTCAAGTGACTGAAAATTTAAATAGAATGTATCAGTGCTCTAAGGTTAAATAAATATGTATAGAATAGAATTACTTCTCCCTCCCCCCCCCCCCCTGCCGATTGGCCTCCCCTTAATCTTTTTCTAGATACGCCACTGTCCCCTCCCCCGCTATGCTACTCACACTAACTGTTGTGAGTAAAGTTTCTTCAAAGATCATTCGAAATAGTAGGGCATATTTGGCATCATGCATCTTGCAACACCCTTCATATGTTACATGATGTGACAAGAATTACAGAACCAGTGTATTGTCCTTTACCATTGACGTTGATGGGACTAATCTTTTTCTAGATACGCCCCTACCCCCCCCCCCCCCGCTATGCTATTTACACTAACTGTTGGGAGACAAATAACTACAACGGTTCATTTATTTATCACAAGAAATTTATATTTGGCATGTTTGGTCAAGCCCAAAAGGCTCTTTTTGCACTTTGAAAAAATAAAAAGAACTTGAACTTCCCGTGGATATCCAACTTGAATTTGTCGATTACCTGGTTTTGCCAGTTTTAATTTATGGCTGTGAGATATGGGGGTATGAAAATATCTCTATATTAGACAAATTACACCTTAAATTTCTAAAATATATATTGTGTTTAAAACAATCGACACCAACCTGCATGGTACTCGGTGAAACAGGTCGGTTTCCATTATCAATAGCCATTAAAACACGTATGATATATTTTTGGTGCAAGCTAATAACGAGTGATGTGAACAGATTTTCCACAACTCTATACAATTTATTACAAATTTATAATGCTAATAATATTTTTACGTCAAAATGGCTTCAATACATTAAAACTATTTTAGATGAAACAGGTTTTTCTTACATTTGGACTCTACAAGAAGTACCAAATATCAATACATTTCCGAACCAGATTAAACAAAGACTAAAAGATCAATACATCCAACAGTGGTCGGCAGATCTTAATCTTTCGAATAAATGCCGTTCATATAGAATTTTCAAACCGAAATTTGAGCTCGAAAAATATTTATGCCTTTGTCACCTTTTAACCGAAAAATTATTTGTCGATTTAGAACATCAAACCATAGACTACCAATTGAAAGGGGAAGATACTATGGCATCAATAGAGAAGACAGAACATGTGAATTTTGTAATTCTGATAAGATTTGTGATGAATTCCACTTTGTACTCGAATGTAATACCCTTATTGATATACGGCAAACTTTCTTACCGCCCTACTGTCAAAATCATCCTAACCATATAAAATTTAAAAATATCATGTCGGACACATCCCCTAACATTTCTAATAAATTAGCTAAATATCTGAAAGCTGCATTCAAGTTTTATAATATATATATCTAAACTCTTAAAATGATTCTTTAAATATAGGAC